>BLSH010527086.1:673827-684157 GCA_018402905.1 Glandirana rugosa | reverse complement strand
CCATCATTGGTGTCAGTGGGAGGAATAGTGCCCCATCATTGGTGTCAGTGGAAGGAATAGTGCCCCATCATTGGTATCAGTGGGAGACATAGTGCCCCATCATTGGTGTCAGTGGGAGGAATAGTGCCCCATCATAGGTATCAGTGGGAGGAATAGTGCCCCATGGTCGGTGTTGGTGGGAGGAATAGTGCCCCATGGTCGGTGTTGGTGGGAGGAATAGTGCCCCATGGTCGGTGTTAGTCGGAGGAATAGTGCCCCATCATTGGTGTCAGTGGGAGGAATAGTGCCCCATCATTGGTGTCAGTGGGAGGAATAGTGCCCCATCATTGGTGTCAGTGGAAGGAATAGTACCCCATCATTGGTATCAGTGGGATGAATAGTGCCCCATCATTGGTATCAGTGGGAGGAATAGTGCCCCATCATTGGTATCAGTGGGAGGAATAGTGCCCCATCATTGGTGTCAGTGGGAGGAATAGTGCCTCCTCATTGGTATCACTGGGAGGAATAGTGCCCCATTGTTGGTATCAGTGGGAGGAATAGTGTCCCATCATTGGTGTCAGTGGGAGACATAGTGCCCCATCATTGGTGTCAGTGGGAGGAATAGTGCCCCATCATAGGTATCAGTGGGAGGAATAGTGCCCCATGGTCGGTGTTGGTGGGAGGAATAGTGCCCCATGGTCGGTGTTGGTGTGAGGAATAGTGCCCCAAGGTCGGTGTTGGTGGGAGGAATAGTGCCCCATGGTCGGTGTTAGTCGGAGGAATAGTGCCCCATCATTGGTGTCAGTGGGAGGAATAGTGCCCCATCATTGGTATCAGTGGGAGGAATAGTGCCCCATCATTGGTGTCAGTGGGAGGAATAGTGCCCCATCATTGGTATCAGTGGGAGGAATAGTGCCCCATGGTTGGTGTTGGTGGGAGGAATAGTGCCATATGGTCGGCGTTGGTGAGAGGAATAGTGCCCCACGGTCGGTGTTTGTGGGAGGAATAGTGCCCCATGGTCGGTGTTGGTGGGAGGAATAGTGCCCCATGGTCGGTGTTGGTGGGAGGAATAGTGCCCCGCCATTGGTGTCAGTGGGAGGAATAGTGCCCCACCATTGGTGTCAGTGGGAGGAATAGTGTCCCATCATTGGTGTCAGTGGAAGGAATAGTGTCCCATCATTGGTGTCAGTGGGAGGAATAGTGCCCCATCATTGGTGTCAGTGGGGGGGAATAGTGTTCCATCATTGGTGTCCGTGGGAGGAATAGTGCCCCATCATTGGTGTCAGTGGGGGGAATAGTGCCCCATCATTGGTATCAGTGGGAGGAATAGTGTCCCATCATTGGTATTAGTGGGAGGAATAGTGCCCCCTCATTGGTATCACTGGGAGGAATAGTGCCCCATTGTTGGTATCAGTGGGAGGAATAGTGTCCCATCATTGGTGTCAGTGGGAGGAATAGTGCCCCATCATTGATGTCAGTGGAAGGAATAGTGCCCCATCATTGGTGTCAGTGGAAGGAATAGTGCCCCACGGTCGGTGTCGGTGGAAGGAATAGTGCCCCATGGTCGGTGTTGGTGGAAGGAGTAGTGCCCCATGGTCGGTGTTGGTGGGAGGAATAGTGCCCCATGGTCGGTGTTGGTGGGAGGAATAGTGCCCCATGGTCGGTGTTGGTGGGAGGAATAGTGCCCCATGGTCGGTGTTGGTGGGAGGAATAGTGCCCCATGGTCAGTGTTGGTGGGAGGAATAATGCCCCATGGTCGGTGTTGGTGGAAGGAATAGTGTCCACCTTACATTGCTGGTCAGCATAGAAGGGACTCTTACATGTGTAGTCAAAACAAGGAACACCTCAAACTAATGGACAGTTAAAGGAAGAAAGTCCATTACATTAATTGTCAGTGGTAAGGGCCCCATCCCCTTGCATTGATGATTAGTTGGTTCCCCAATACATTGTTTGTCAGTGGAGAAGTGCCAGCTGAGAAGGGACTCCCAGAATGATTGTTAACTTGCAGACTGTCCAGAAATGAATGGTAAGCCCAGGGCTCAGCCAGCCCCAGTCCTCTCAGGCAGGCCAGACCCCCACACCCAGTACCTCCCTGTGAAATTTACAAACCGCTGAAGTGAGTCAGGAGGACCGTCACTGTGAAAAAAACCTACTCTGCTGGCACTGCTCGCTCCCACACAACCAGGACAGTCTGCAAGTTAACAATCATTCTGGGGGTCCCCTCTCAGCTGGCACTTCCCCACTGACCAACAATGTATTGGGAAACCAACTAATCATCAATGCAAGGGGATGGGGCCCTTACCAATTTACAGGCCACTAAAGTGAGTCAGGACTGGAGGACCGTCACTGTGAAAAAAACTTACTCTGCTGGGCTGAGTCACTGCTCGCTCCCACACAACACAGTCTCCTCACCTGAGGCTCAGGCAGGCTCAGCAGCACCTCCGCTCCTCTGTCCTGTTGTTTTTCTTCCCCTGGCCCCGAGCCCCGCGCTCAGCACCTCCCTGCCTGCCACACACGGAGAAAGGCCCAGCCCCTCCCTCTGAGATCACTCCGCATGCAGTGCGCTCTGCAGGAGACTCCAGGAGGATGAGTGAGCGGCGCCACGCTCCCTGGTCGACCTACTGCAGCCTAGGAGGACTGTAGAAGATAAGTGCAGTGTAAAAAAAAAAAAAGTTTGCGGCGGCCGCGGACACCTTGCCGATCCCTGCAGGGCCCCCCATGCAGCCGGGGCCCCTGGGCTGGGCCCAGGGGTGCCCGCTCATAAAGACGGATCTGCTAGTCAGTGGTCTCAGATGAGCTTATAATGTCGCTCTTCACTGTCTTTTGTACGTTAATAGCAAAGCTAAAACGAATTAATTTATTTCATGAGTTGCCTCTATGTGGATACTACAACTGTTGATACATTTACCAGTGGTAGAATCCTACATCCCTGGGCCCAAGACTGCTTCATATTTATTTATATTATATTTATTTATTTATATTTATATATATTATTCATGCCCTGACAATTCCCAAAGGTTGCTAAATATGCAATATTTGGCACCCCAGAATTTAGAGTGGTGTATTTTGAGATGTGAAGCAACATTCCACCATTCTCCCTGCTGCATATTACACTTTAAAGTGGAGTTCTGCCTTCAGGAAAAAAATAAAAAGTCAGCAGCTACAAATACTGCAGCTGCTGACCTTTCCTATATGGTCACTTACCTGTCCAGAAAGCCCGCAATGTCGCCGCCCCCAGCCGATCTTCGGATCGACTGTCGGGTGCAGCCGCTGCCATTCCAGGTAAGGGAACCCAGCAGTTAAGCCTTTCGGCTTCACGGTCAGTTCCTTACTGCGCATGCGAAAAGCGCGCTTTGCTGCGCTGCACTGGACCGGCAGCGGAGGAAGGAGGAGGGGGCCGATCTCCCAGGAGTGGGGAAGGGGACCTGTCAAAAACAGGTCCCTGTTCCCCCCTACCCCCTGAAAAGTGCCAAATGTGACACCAGAGGGGGGGAGGAAGCAATTAAATGGAGGGTCCACTTTTGGGTGGAACTCCGCTTTAAGCCTTTCATTAGGGACCTTTCTACAAGAGAAGACTTCAGTACTTTATATACCGCTAGCCAATAAACTGAATCTGTTTGTGAAAAAATCTTGATGGTAAAAAAGCGTATTTCTCTATTATACAAATGCCCAATTTGTTTTCAGATGGGAATCAAACTAGAATGGGACTAAGCTCCAGTTTTTAATACTTAGCATTAGTCTAAAGGTTTCAAAAAAACTCAAAACATAAACCTGTACTGTGGAAACATTGCCCAAAAAGGCATGCAAAAGGGAAAGGACAAATACAGATATTGTCAGTAGGCTCTTTGCAGCTGATCTTTTCCCCATCACTAATTTACAAATTACATGCTTTGTTTTCATCCCAAAGCTTTATTTTACCCATGTGGCGGTCATTTTTAAATCTCATGGGACTCAACTTGAAATAGCTGTAATTTTTTAAAAAGTATTCTGGTGTGTTAGCATTGTGAATTGAGCCTTATATCTCTGAGTGGAGATGGTCATCTTGCTTCCTGATGTCAGAACTAGCCCCCATCCAGTGACTGGTAATGTGATGACTGGTGGGGTACTGGACAAAAAACATCAGGATTAGTGGAGAAATCGCCTGGAACCTGGACTGTAGCTGATAACTGCTGTGGAACTTCTGCATTATCCTTCTGCAGTGTGGACAGTGTTAAACTGAATATTCATTGATGCAAAAATGCAGAAGCCATTTTTTAAGATTTTATTTGCCATGCACATAACAATAACATTCAGTACAACAGTTGAACATCCACATTAAATAATCAGCTACCCAAAATAACACAGCATGTACATAATTATATCACCTTGTTCTCCTAAGATAGCCTATAAGTCCACCCATCTAAACCATATTTGTTAATTGTTTGGGACACCCCCTAGCTTCATAAGTCATTCTAAACAAAAGGCAGATCCGAATCAATCAGTTTTTTCTATGCCTCAATATCAACCAATTTAGAATAGACCTACTGAATCACTATCACTTTCCTTCCATAAAAATACAGAAAGTGAAGAAACTATTTTGTGGTGGTGTCTACATCCTCATGGTCTTTCAAACCCAGTAGGCAACTCCCTGGGTTATAAATATTGGGCAGATCAAAATTGTCTGCGATTAAATTAGTAACCTGGAACGAATTTTAAATGCTTATTTAGGGGGTGTCTCCATTTCAGGGACAGCCATCTTAGCTGGCTCTGGGTCAACTGGAGGGCAGCGATTGGCTAATGCGACAGAGCAAGGGAGTGTGTCTGCAGGCTGGTGAGCAGAGAGGAGGGGGCAGGCTTGAAGCAAGCAGGTGTGTGGGAGAGATACTGAACTACTGCTGCTGGATGAATGGATCCCTACCATAACTGATAACAATCAGGAGATAACCTTCACCCCAGGAGGATGTGATTTGGATTCCTGTTGAGATATGACTATACTAGAGAGAACTCCCACCAATTGCAAGGAAGGAAAAGAGGCATTGTTTCAGCAAGAGACTAAGGTTGTACTAGTTAATCTGTTGTCTTCTGGAAACTGCTGTGCTTTCTTCAAGGGCCCCAACTTTGCCAGCCAATATTTCTTTCTTATCATTCACTGGCAAGTGGGATAAAACTAGGACAGTTATAGCAAGTTAGGACTGTCATTGTATACTGTTGCTAGGTAAAAGCAATTCAGTTCTGGTTATTACTGATAGTCAAAATACTGCAGGTGTTTGACCACATCTCTCAGAGTAACGTTATTGTCATATTAATAGTTTATATAAGTACACTTGTTAATCCTCTATTAAATTAGGCTATGTTTAGCCTAATAAATTCTTTAAAATTTATCAAGGTGTGTCGGTAAGTGCTGGGTAAGCGAGGTGTGTCAACTTCAGGTGTGCTGAAGAATCAACAAACAATTCAGCGGTTATTGGTATTTACCTGCGCACATGAGTATGGTTTATCTTGCTAAAAGCCAAAGTGGCACATTTGGAAATTGTCAGGACAGGACAATGTCAGTTGCCTTTTCAGGACATGATTTTTTAGGTGGTGGGATGTCTCACATATATGTGTAAGGGGCCTGGATTCACTGCCACTTCCCACCAAGCTTACCAGGGACCCCGCCCCATATCTTCATAAGATAGGGTATGCACATACCTGTCTTTAGGAGAAACTCTGCCATATTGTGTCCCATAAACGCATATACTGTATGTGAACGTTTTCATCTGGAAAACAATTTGTGAATCTATTCAGATAAATTTATGATTTACCCACCTCTGCCACACTGCACAGCCAGGCAGGCAATGCACTTATAGCTTAGATTTACAATGCTCTTTCCTATGTCCCCTTTCCACCTCTTGTGCCTGACAGAGCTGCAATATAATGTCTCTACTTTGCTTACTGTCAATTTGGGGAGGCAACAATAAATCAGCCACTATGTTTTGGGTAGTGGGTTGAAGCCAGACAACAATGGAAGACAAGGGACATAGATAGTCCTACTGGGATATAATCCCAGGATCCAGAGCTGCAAGAATATTGACTATTTTTTCATTTTCTCAGTGAAACCTGATTGCCTTCTAGGAACAACATGTCTATTGTTGGTTTTCTTTGCTCCTTTTATAGTAAATCAGCCCCAGGCTGACAACCTGTCATGCGCAGTCTGAATGTTTCAATATACCCAACAATGGTGCAGCTGACGTCAAATATTAACCAAACTTGATGTGGCAGCTTTAGAAATCCAGATTGCTGACATCATGGAAAATGTTTTCAACTTGATCCATTTCAGATATAACTTTAGTCAGATATACCTTTAGTTATAGTAAAATGTTCCCTAAAGTAATTCTTTAAAAAAAATTTATATCAAGTTCAATGTTACTTTAGTTTGATGTTCCACAATTAGGAAGTTTTATAAGTGTATTCACTCCTGTACCTCAAACACTCTGTAATGGCAGGCAGGAAAAGTGGATTTGGAAAACAGCTGTTCTGGAAAAGTCAACCACCACTATAGATTCCCAGCGTCAGACATACAGGAGCAGATGTTCACAATAAAGGACTGTGGCAAAAAAAGAAAAAACACCAAACAACAAAGCTACCAATAGCTAATTTGTCTCAACCAAGTGTCTGTGTCCACTGTGGGGAGATTTGCCTTCCCTGTTGTCACTAAAATTGAGAAAAAATCCCAAATTTTGAGTTGTCATCAGAAAAGGAATGAGATTGGGGACACTTGTTCTAGTGACAACTCTAAGAAGAGTAATATCCTTAAAATGGATAGATTGCCACTTACTTCCATTGTTTCTAGGTCTATGGCAGTCTATGACAAAGCTCCATTGCAGATGCACTGAGCTGCACCCACAGTGTGAAAGCAGGGTGAGGAGGCAATATGTTGCCTACTCACCACCTGATTTAAACCCATGATTGCCGTGCAATGCATGCGATTGCGACACAGTAGCACGGCAATTAAATGTTTAAATCAGGTGTAAGGAGGAGACAATGGGCAACAAAGTGCCCAGTGATCTCTGACATCTCCCATGTTGTTCAGGTAGATCTCCACCTCTTTAAGTTTGCCTACCCCTTAAGCAATAAATATTGTTTAGTTATGAGAACATGCCTCCATGAGTACAGTATGTTTGGTCATGGTGACTGGTGGACCTACTGTTATATTGTCCATTCTTAGATCACCAGAATGAAAACCAGAATTAAAAGCACCAGAATACTACTTTCATTCCCGTTCCATATTGCGTCCAAAGCATTTTGTTAAAAAGTAACAATTTGCCTATCCATAATAATAATACCTAAATGAACTGGAGACTGGGACCTGCAGGACAGATGGCTCTGGCCACAAACATGTACTGAGAGAAATATGGTGGCCATTTTGTCCAAGGTTTTTCAAAGATCACTATATTCAAAAAGTCCCCATAATGTGAGGCCAAGAAAGGGAAATTTATCAAAACCGAAGCAGCTGTACATGCTGATAGGCCTCCTGATCCTGTGCATTGGAATGTATACAAGAGCGAGAGGAGGAAACATCAGACTTTGGAAAAGATCTTCCTGGACCGGCCATCATCCTCCTACTTCTGGGCATCCTGATGTTCGTGGTCTCATTTATTGCAATGGTCGGATCCTTAAGGAACAGCTTGGTGCTGCTTAAATCTCTTCTTTATTTATTATTATAGATTATTATAGTTGCCTGGGAATTGGAATGCTGAGGATTGCCTGGTGAAACCGGAATAGCTACCATACATGCCATTGCATTTCAGCTGTCTGGTGAGTGCATTAAGAAGGTAGAGGTTTTGCACACTGCTGGTGACAGAGTGGAGTACCTTTTAGTCCCCACACCTAATCTGAAAAGTGTTCTAAAGAGTTTAGAGAATTAAGGACCTAGAGCAAATGTGAGCTCTTCAGTCCGAGTACAGGGAGTGCTAGTTTAAAATTGTACCAATTAACACCATATGCTAGACAAGTGCTAATCACAGAGGCACATTGGGGAGTCTAGGGATGCAAAAAATGTAAAGATATTAACTCTTATACACATACAATGCTGTCATTTTTTATTGAGATAAATTGAGGATCAGTCATCTACAGAGATTAACTGAAATGTGATCTGTGTTGACAGACACTGCCTATTTAAAGTATGGCAGGTTCCATTATTAACTTGTATAGGTAAAAAGGGTGAATATATGTGTGAAACTTATTAACAGAAGTTTCCCTTCTGTCTCTCTGTTTACTGTGTGGTAAAGTGAGAACCTGCTTGAATACATTAACTGCATGGAAGAACAGCTACAGCAACCAGTTGATGGCATGGTACCTGTTTAGGTGACAGGTCCACCGGTAGCAAGGGGGTGAGTGCTCTGACTCCTTCGCTAGCTGTCTGTCTCCTCCAGTCATCGGGAGCAGACTAGTGTCACAGAGATCTAAGGCCTGATCACTAGGTATGGGAAAGAAAGGATTAAAGAGGTGTAAACCTTCTAAATTCCCCTGCAAAGTAAAAGCATAATGGGCTACTATGCATCCCATTGTGTGTCACTTACCTGCAAACGAAGCCTGCAATGTCCCTTGTGCAGGCAGTGTCCATCTTCAGCCCCTCTTCCTTCCGGGCGCTGGAGTCGCCAGTCACAGCACAAACAAAGTAAAGAAACGGCACAGCGGGCTGTTTCTTCACTGCACATGTTCCAAAAGATGTCGGCAGTGACAGTACACTGTATATCTCTTAAACCATGCAGGTTTAGGAGATATGCAGGGAACCTACAGGTAAGCCTTATTATAGGGTTACCTGTAGGTTAAAGTGGTTGTCACGGGTTGACAACCACTTTAACAAACACACATGGGGCTAACTATGTGCTTGGTACACTGGACTGGTGGAGTGGGCAATGGCTCTGCATGTTTTGTGTATGTATTTACTTGGGACGAAACATCTTAGGGAGGAATTCTGTTAATTGGTGCTGCACACAAGTGGCTCATCTCTACATTGGAGACTGCCTTAATGTTTGATTCTGATCATCACCGTAGCCTCTGCCTGGTCCCAGGCATTGGTGAGCACGCCTTCGGGCAAGGTGTTACTTCTCGTGCAGGGGAGCAGCCAGACCCTGCCCACATGTGTAATCAAAATATGAAGGCCAACTGCTTTCAGCTCTCCAGGAGAATTATGCACAAGTTGACAAAAAGCAACTTTGCCTAATATGGGGAATACAATGCTACAGTATCTGTTTGGAAGCAAATTGACTCCCCTACCTACCATCGGCCTCTAGTTTGTGTTTCTAAATAACAACTGAACTAGTTGAAATCAGCTAAATACATTCTAGATGCATCAAAACATAAGGTGTTCAAAGTCTGATAATTTACCCAAATGATATTAAAGTGGATCCACTATGTAAGTATAGCATCAAAGCTACACGTTGGTGACTTTGGAGTGGTAAAGATGAAATCTCTAGTTAGGACCTTTATATGTTGGCCAGGAACAGACCAACATATAGATTAAATGGCATAAGAATGAACAGATGTTCCACAATGCCATGGCAAAACAATGAATGCACGGTTTGCTGAACCCTTTCTTGGAAAATGCTTCTAGTAGTAGTGGTGGATACACATGCAAATGGCCAGTGGTGGTCCCAAAAACACATTCTACAGCAATACAGATGGATGAAATATCTTGTAAAATATGAGTTTCAAGTTAATCATTCATTGGATTTCAGTTCTTCTCTGAACAGTTATCAATCTTTTTAAAGCCGAATGTAACCACCATGTAACATCAGCACAATATCACACAGCCACAAATGGCCTAACACTATCTTTAGGGAAGTGCAACAAAAACAGAATTAGCTAGCTGAAGAGGTGTCTACACTGGACTATTTTTTACTTTGTTGTTGAATAGTCAAGGAAGTACAACGAAGGACAAAACTGTTAATCTGGAAACCGTATGATATGAAAAGGCCATATTGATTATCTAACCTTCTTTATTTGATGTATGGGGCAGATATAGAGTGGTCTAATTGTCAAAACAGGAAGCAACATGAAGGAACTGATAAGTTGTTGTTTCATTTTTTATCAGGTCACATCTGTGGAGAAGTCGATCGATTAAGACAAAAACAACGTGAAGGGATTTCTATCACAATCCGGTAAACACCGACACACTATAACACGACTACAATGTACCACCAATGTAAGCCGAAATTTTTCTAACTATTGACAAGTCTCTTCTTGACTTTAGGTTACTTACTAATTGAACTTTGAGTATAAAATGTTCTATAAAGTAGGTAGACATAACGACATCTTACACAAAAACCCTGGTGGTGACCGGTAAACGTACACATAGGTGGTGATGATGATCTTCGTAAAAGGTTCT
>BLSH010527086.1:661076-673189 GCA_018402905.1 Glandirana rugosa | reverse complement strand
TTTTCTCAGTTCACGGGCAGTTATTTTGCGCCTTGGTTTTTCCACACGCTTCTTGCGACCCTGTTGGCTATTTTGAATGAAACGCTTGATTGTTCGATGATCACGCTTCAGAAGCTTGGCAATTTTAAGAGTGCTGCATCCCTCTGCAAGATATCTCACTATTTTTGACTTTTCGGAGCCTGTCAAGTCCTTCTTTTGACCCATTTTGCCAAAGGAAAGGAAGTTGCCTAATAATTATGCACACCTGATATAGGGTGTTGATGTCATTAAACCACACCCCTTCTCATTACTGAGATGCACATCACCTAATATGCTTAATTGGTAGTAGGCTTTCGAGCCTATACAGCTTGGAGTAAGACAACATGCATAAAGAGGATGATGTGGTCAAAATACTCATTTGCCTAATAATTCTGCACACAGTGTATATGCCACTTGACATGTTTCTATAAGCTATATATAGTGTAATAATAGTTCTTTATAGTCTGGTTTCTCCTTCTATCACTGTGGGTTTTTGCAGGTTATGTCTGGTCCAAAGACTTATGACTAGTTCTATTAACAAGTTGGAAGACTGGACAAGCATCAGCTCATGCTGACATCAAATATTATTGCCCTGCTGAACAGGCTCCTTGCAGCTCACTTAGGTACTTTACAGAAATCTCCAGTAGGGATATTTTCTGATATTAGGATCAACCATTCTCAAATATTGAGTCTTTTTCTAAAATTCACAAAAACATAGTCTAAACCCTATTTTTTACAACTGTAGACAAATAAGTGAACAACCTGGAAAAGTGCCAGAGGGCTGCCTGGTAAAGAATCCAACAAAATAATCTTTAGGTGTGAGGAGAGTTTTATAGGTATAGGATCCTTGCAGATTAGCACAACTCAAGTACATTGGCAGCCTAACATTACCATTATTTGCTGCAATTCACTATTTAGGGAAATTCACAATGTAATCTATACAACTTTATGGATTGATTGTTG
Organism: Glandirana rugosa; assembly: GCA_018402905.1. Lineage (NCBI taxonomy): Eukaryota > Metazoa > Chordata > Amphibia > Anura > Ranidae > Glandirana > Glandirana rugosa. The sequence goes on along the minus strand of BLSH010527086.1, from coordinate 672,208 downwards.
AAGACAGAAATAGTCACTGTAAGAATGAATTTGTTTGTCAAGTTGATATATTGTCTCCACCCATCTCCACACAATGGGTGTTTAGCAAGAGGTGGAGGCAGGGGCGGACTGACCCATCAGGTCATGGAGTCCTGGTCTGGTGGTGGGCAGCAAAGGCCTCGGAGCGTGGGCAGGATGACAGCTCCGAGTACCATCTCACAGATGGAGGCCCTGGGGAAGGTGAGCATCAATGGCGGCCCAGAGGATAGGCTCATGGGAGGCCTGGAAGATGAGAACATGCAGGAGGCGCACGCAATCAGGGACCGCTACTCGGAAGGGTCAGTCCAGCTATCATACTAAATGGATCCACTGGAAGGAGCACAGCACCCCCATTGTCACCAGAATAAGAATGGGCCCTGCCTGCTGATGGTCATTGAACATATTGCTACTGCTGGCAGGAAGGTACTGGGCATTACACACACCTACCCGCAGACGCGGACTGAGACAGGGGGACACAGGAGGGAGAGACTACAGACACCCCTCTCCCTCTCTCACCCCCCTGTGTCTCTCACTCTCTCACCCCCTCCCCCTTCTCTCTCCCCCACCACCTCCACTGTATACATGGGCAAGGCAAAGGGGGTGGAGATCAAGGGTGGAGCCAAGGGGACAGCAAAATAAGGTTTTTCCTAGGTTGTCAAAAGTCCTTGCACCAGCCCTGTGTATAGGCCTATCGCTTTAATGAAATGCTTAATGTTCAGTTATTTTTTTCTGCTTAGTAGTAGGTATGTGTATATGCAGTATACAAAAGTCAGTACACCTCTGACATTTTTGTAAATATTTTATTATATCTTTTCATGTGACAACATTGTAGAAATGGCACTTTGCTACAATGTAAAGTAGTGAGTATACAGCTTGTATAACAGTGTAAATTTGCTGTCCCCTCAAAATAACTCAGCACACCGCCATTAATGTCTAAATCGCTGGCAACAAAAGTGAGTACACCCCTTAGTAAAAATGTCCAAATTGGGCCCAAAGTGTCAATATTTTGTGTGGCCACCATTATTTTCTAGCACTGCCTTAACCCCCTTGGGCATGAAGTTCACCAGAGATTCACAGGCTGCAGACCTTCACAGACTGGAGTCCTCTACCACCCTTACATGATGACATCACAGAGCTGGTGGATGTTAGAGACCTTGCGCTCCAAAATCTTCCATTTGAGGATGCCCCACAGATGCTCAATAGGGTTTAGGTCTGGAGACATGCTTGGCCAGTCCATCACGTTTACCCTCAGCTTCTTTAGCAAGGCAATGATCATCTCAGAGGTGTGTTTGGGGTCGTTATCATATTGGAATACTGCCCTGCGGCCCACTATCTGAAGGGAGGGGATCATACTCTTCTTTAGTATGTCACAGTACATGTTGGCATTTATGGTTCCCTCAATGAACTGTAGCTCCCCAGTGCCGGCAGCACTCATGGAGCCCCAGACCTGACACTCCCACCACCATGCTTGACTGTAGGCAAGACACACTTGTCTTTGTACTCTCACCTGGTTGCTGCCACAAATGCTTGACACCATCTGACCACAGGACATGGTTCCAGTAATCCATGTGTTTAGTCTGCTTGTCTTCAGCAAACTGTTTGCGGGCTTTCTTATGCATCATCTTTAGAAAAGGCTTCCTTCTGGGATGACAACTATGCGGACCAATTTGATGCAGTGTGCGGCGTATGGTCTGTGCACTGACAGACTGACTCCCCACCCCTTCAACCTCTGCAGCAATGCTGGCAGCACTCACACGTCTATTTCCCATAGACAACCTCTGGATATGATACTGAGCATGTGCACTCAACTTCTTTGGTCGACCATGGCGAGGCCTGTTCTGAGTGGAACCTGTACTGTTAAACTGCTGTATGGTCTTGGCCACCATTCTGCAGCTCAGTTTCACGGTCTTGACAATCCTCTTATAGCCTAGGCCATCTTTATGTAGAGGAACAATTATTTTTTTCATATCCTCAGAGACTTCTTTGCCATGAATTGCCATGTTAAACTTCCTATGACCAGTAGGAGAGAGTGAGAGCGATAACACCAAATTTAACACACCTGCTCCCCATTCACACCTGAGACCTTGTAACACTAACGAGTCACATGATACCGGGGAGGGAAAATGGATAATTGGGCCCAATTTGGACATTTTCACTTAGGGGTGTACTCACTTTTGTTGCAAGTGGTTTAAACATTAATGGCTTTGTGTTGAGTTATTTTGAGGGGACAGCAAATTTACACTGTTGTACAAGCTGTACACTCACTACTTTACAATGTAGCAAAGTATAATTTCTTCAGTGTTGTCACATGAGAAGATATAATAAAATATTTACAAAATTGTGAGGGGTGTACTCATTTTGTGAGATACTGTATGTGTGCTCAAGGTCACTGTGTGAGCACAGGTCTGGTGCACACTTTCTAAATTTAACAGGCTTGGTTATTGCTTGGAGGGAAGTCTAGTGTAGCACCCTCTACTTAGATAGGTGCTTTAGAGAAGGGTTTTTTTTTGTCAGGAGAGGCAAAATTAAGTCAGGCCTGACTTTGTACAGGCCCGATTGTTGTTATTCTGGGCAGGGGAGTGGCCCAGGGAGGTGGGTTGACTGTGGGCATTGACACTTCTGGGAAAGTTCCTCCCTCTGAAGTCTAGAAAAATGCTAGAAAGAGGCAGTGAATTCAGAGGTAGAGCTATCTGGGCTTTTTGGGAAGCTCTGACCAATCCCCAGTCTGAATTGGCAGGGGGCAGGCCTTCTCAAATAGCCTAGGACAGCCCTGGGAGGGGGGAGACATTTGGGTGGAGACGCTGAAAATGGAGTAGTGTGGAGTTTGTCATGGTAGGGGGGCTCCCCGTCTGGGGTAGGGGTGACCCTTGGCCTGGAGAGCTCGGATGCAGCCTGAAGGTGTGAGATTCTGGTGGCAGGCACAAGGGTGAGTGGAAAGGACAACAGGAGAAAACACTATCTGGGAGAGATCTTCAGGGAGGAACTTCAAGAGTCGGTGAGCAGCATACCCCTGGTGAACTGTTGAGGCAGGCTGGAGCAGATTGGAGTGAGAGAGACAATCTGGGAGGGATGCAAGATACAGAGGGGAACCCACATGTTGCTGTGGCAGTGAGACAGTTGGAAGAGCTGGTGGGGCCTGGGAGAAGATGGGCTGGGAGCAGTAGTCCATCCAACTTCTAGCTAGTACAACAATTTGCTACACAGGGGATTAGCACCCCCTACCTGTAATGGGTGGTCTGGAGACCGAGCCAAAACTACAGATGGTTTCAATTTGTGCTAGCTAGGTGTAGGCCTGGTAAATCATTCTAGGCTGAAAACATGGGCATCCTCAGGTAGGGGCAAGGGGGAGCAATTGCCCCTCCCCGGAATCAGTGATCGGATCCAGGGTTCCCCACTAGGTCCTTATCCTCTTGAGCCATGTATGCAGTTTCTGACAGTCTCTTGGGCTATTTATGCAGTCTCTGATCGCCTCTTGTGCCATGTCCACAGTCTCTGACTGTCTCCTGTACTATGTCTGCAGTCTCTGACCATCTCCTGTACCATGTCCGCAGTCTCTGACCGTCTCCTGTACTATGTCCACTGTCTCTGACCGTCTCCTGTACCTTGTCTGCAGTTTCTGACCATCTCCTGTAGTATGTCTGCAGTCTCTGTCCGTCTCCTGTACTATGTCTGTAGTCTCTGACCATCTCCTGTACCATATCCGCAGTCTCTGACCTTCTCCTGTACTATGTTTGCAGTCTCTGACCGTCTCCTGTACCATTTCCGCAGTCTCTGGCCATCTCCTGTACTATGTCTGCAGTCTCTGACTGTCTCCTGTACTATGTCTGCAGTCCCTGACCATCTCCTGTACTATGTTTGCAGTCTTTGACCATCTCTTGTACTATGTCTGCAGTCTCTGACCGTGATAATGCGATAATGACATTGTCGAAAAGGGGCAGAGCATGGGTGACCTTAAAATGATGCCCCCCCCCATGAAAGAAGTTATGCGGACGCCCATGGCTGGAAACTTAAGGACTATGGAGGAGTGAGAAGGAGTGGCAAGTGAAACTAAGCAAGTGTCAGTGCTGGAGGAAGATGGAGATGTATATACGTTGGAGTGTATAGAGGTCCCGATTAAGTTGTAAAGATTCTTGGGCATCTCATCATCAACCCTACCCTATCCAAGTTTAACCCCTAATAAAACAAAAAAAAACTCTGGCCTGTTCAGTGACTTTGAATGTGTGGATAAAGGTGATTGAGCACAGGGTGATCAGGTGAACCACAACTTCCAGCCACTCCCATGGGAGAACATGGCTACACTAGCAACAGTAGAAGCATTGAAGGACAGTGTGAGCAGGCAGGGCCAGCAGTTGCAATTGAATTTCAAAAGCCATAGCCAACTCTTACAGGAAATAAATCCAAAAATGGAGTGAAAGTTGCTCAACCATAAGTAGAAGTTACTGAATTATGGAACCCTACTACACCAGCCAATAAATGGTGCTCCCTATCACCTATGAAATGAAGAAGATGGAATTTGAAGTAGCACAATGCTGACTTTACACGGTACTACAGAAAGGGCCTGTACTGCAGCAGCCGCAATACCACATATTGTAGTGATTGTGAAAGAGACTGCTGACCAAATTCATAATAGAGGAATGACCAAGCTAGTGTACACTGTGCCAGCTGTAAAAACAAATCAGTGGGTCCTCTAGTTGGATCCCTTTAGCTGTGACAAATTGGGAGATACTGTAAGTAGTTGGCTGTCCATCCTGATCCATGAACGTTTGAATCTGTAATACTGAAGTATTCCAGATCTGGCTCAAGGCTATTATAGTTCTGACTTGCAGGCACTATATAGTCTCTGATTATTGTGTCCATGTAGAGAACCTTGAATCCCAGGCTTTGCTTAGGAATAAAATAGTAAGTAAATTCTTACCCCCCAGCACTTAACCTATGCCTTAGCTTTCAATCTCTAAAACTTAAAGCCCAACGCTGGGCTATATGTTTTAAGGGTCCCCACATCTCTTCCCACCACTAGATGTTCTCAGTGTTTTGGATTAAATGATGCTGGGGGTTATCTACCTGGTAGACTGAGGACACCCTGTGAGTACAAGGTGTCATGAATCTGCCCCATTAGGGGGTGTCACCATGGCACCCTGCACTTGCAGTACAATGATGTAGAAAGCAGTGATGACACTTCCTGAATCAAAGAGGATCAATCACCCCCAACATATTCAAAAGGTACAGTAAAGTAAATTACCCCAAAAGCATAAAATACACACTGGGTCCCTCCGGCGGGAGGCATGGATAGGGCAGAGCCCAGAGTTAAGCTTTAAAGTGTATGTAAACATTAAAACCAGTGGTGGCCCATCCATAGAGGGTGCCCCCCCCCCCCCGCCAATCCATGCATCCGATCCCCTGATCTACATATCAGAGCGCCGGACTATGGATTCCAATGGAGAGGGTGTGTTTTTTGAAGCACCTGCTTAGAGCCAGAAGCTCTAATAGGCTTCAAAAAAGGATGGGCTTGGGGTGCAAAAAAAACATGCAGTTCACAAAGAAACTCTCCTTAAAATCTCACGTGCATTATCTTCCGAAGTATGCCTTAAATACCGCATGAAACAGTGCGGTAAGTTATCGTAAGTTAAAGGAGTTGTAAGGGCAGAAGGTTTTTGGGTGTTTGGGTCTCCAAACTTTCTAAACAAAGGGCCGGTTTACTGTCCTCCAGACTTTAGGGGGGGCCAGACTGTGGCCATTGGGAGTAGAAATGATCCTGGCGTCAGTGGGAGTAAACAATACATCTTTGGTATTAGGAGGCAAACAAGTATATGGCGCAACACCCTGAAAAAACATATAAATCCCATCAAGTCTTTAAAATAGTCCATATGTGGCTGGTATAAGAACCAGCATTAGTAAAAAGTCCCAGCACAAAGGTCAGCCTTCTTAGAACCAGAAGCAAAGTCCTTATAACACTGGAAAAGAAGAAAAGAGGCGCCTCTAAGTGCAGACTTAAAAAACAGTTTATTAAAACCAACAATTGGCAACTCACATGAGACAGAAGATAAAAGCACATGAGCAGGTCCTCAAAGGGGTAACATCAGTGAGACGTCCATAGGCCAGGATTCATAGCACCATCATGAACTGTAGCAAGTGTCCCTGTGAGTTGGTAACCGGCCGGAGACAGGGGAATCTTGAAATGAGGCTTGGTTCCGTGGCAGCTAGAGTCCCAGGATGATGACGTCACTGGACAGCGACGCGTTATCCGAGCTGGCGTGCTGCGATTGGTGTGATAAAGGAGCGCGGCTGCCACACCAATCGCAGCACGCCAGCTCGGAGAACGCGTCGCTGTCCAGTGACGTCATCATCCTGGGACTCTAGCTGCCACGGAACCAAGCCTCATTTCAAGATTCCCCTGTCTCCGGCCGGTTACCAACTCACAGGGACGCTTGCTACAGTTCATGATGGTGCTATGAATCCTGGCCTATGGACGTCTCACTGATGTTACCCCTTTGAGGACCTGCTCATGTGCTTTTATCTTCTGTCTCATGTGAGTTGCCAATTGTTGGTTTTAATAAACTGTCTTTTAAGTCTGCACTTAGAGGCGCCTCTTTTCTTCTTTTCCTTTGGTATTAGGAGGAGGAATAGTGCCCTATTGTTGGTGTCAATGGGAGAAATAGTGCCCTATCATTGGTGTCAGTTTGAGGAATAGTGCCCCATTGTTGGTGTCAATGGGAGAAATAGTGCCCCATTGGAGGTATAGTGTCTGGAAAGAAAAGTGCCCCAAGGGCTAGATAAAGGCAAGCAAAGGTCCGCATCCGCCCCCGGACCGCAGTTTGGAGACCCCTGCATTAAGATGAAAAAAATTTCTGTGTGCAGCAGCCCCCCTAATACTTACCTGAGCCCATCTTTATCAAGCAATGTTTCCAAAGTGTCTTAGCTGCCTGGGACTCCCCTCCTCATTGGCTAAGACAGCAGTGCGGAGCGATTGGCTCCCGCTGTTATCAATCTAAGTCAGTCAGCCAATCAGGGGAGAAAGGGGCAGGGCCAGGTCACAGCTCTGTTTCTGGCACTCAACAGGAGGAAGGGGCCAGGAGAGCCGAAGAGGGACCTGAGAAGAGGAGGATCCAGGCTGCTCTGTGCAGAAAAAAACAAGACTTTACAATCAGTGTAAGGCAGTGGTTCTCAACTCCGCTCCTCGGGACCCACTAACAGGCCAGATTTGCAGGATAACTGAAATACATCACAGGTGATATAATTTGCTGCTCAGTGATTGCAGTATTCTAGTCTGCCTCTTCCCAAGGTAATACTTAAAATCTGGCCTGTTGGTGGGTCCAGAGGACCGGAGTTGAGAACCACTGGTGTAAGGTAACCAGCAATTTAGTCATGGCTGGTGTGGCATGGCTTCTCTGTGTTGAGGGCTCAAGGTACCACATTAGCTGGGTATACAGCTCCAAGATAAGTGGCTTGGATAACCGGGACTTCTGCAGGGTATCAGCATCAGAGAATTGATCCAGCAATGTGCACTCCTTAAAGCTTCTTTCCTTTAAAAGGATCACTTGAGATCTTCTCCTGCTTTTCTGCATTTCTTTAAATCCAGAAGACTAGATTCAAAGAGCTCCATCCTCTTTGCTATACCTTCTGCCAGCTTCCAGAGACAACTCCTGACTAAAATCCAGCTGACACCAGCTACAGCTTGCACTTCCCAACCTATATTTTAAACCAAACACTGCCATAGTTATCGCAAGCTTGGACCAGTACTTAATTACAGCATGCATTTACAATGCCTCGAAAAAGTATTCATACCCCTTGAAATTTCCACATTTTGTCATGTTACAACCAAAAACGTAAATGTATTTTATTGGGGATTTTATGTGATAGACCAATGCAAAATGGTACATAATTGTGAAGTTGAATGAAAATGACGGTTTTCAAAATTTTTTACAAATAAATATCTGAAAAGTGTGGCGTGCGTTTGTATTCAGCCCCCTGTACTCTGATACCCCTAACTAAAATCTAGTGGAAAGAATTGACATCTGTGAGCCCACCTATGTGTAATTTAATAGTATAAATACAAATACAGCTGCTATGTGAAGCCCTCAGAGGTTTGTTAGAGAACCTAAGTGAACAAACAGCATCATGAAGGCCAAGGAACAAACCAGACAGGTCAGGGATAAATTGTGGAGAAGTTTAAAGCAGGGTTAAAAAAATATCACAAGCTTTTAACATCTAATGGAGTACTGTTCAATCCATCATCTGAAAATACAAAGAGTATGGCACAACTGCAAACCTACCAAGACATGGCCGCCCATTTACACTGACAGGCCGGGCAAGGAGAGCAATAATCAGAGAAGCAGCCAAGAGGCCCCATGCTAACTCTGAAGGAGCTGCAGAGATCCACAGTTGTGCACTCCACAAATCTGGCCTTTAAGGAAGAGTGGCAAGAAGAAAGCCATTGCTGAAAGAAAGCCATAAGAAGTCCCGTTTGCAGTTTGCAAGAAGCCATGTGGGGGATGCAGCAAACATGTGAAAGAAGGTGCTCTGGTCAGATGAGACCAAAATTGATCTTTTTGGCCTAAAAACAAAACACTATGGCCCTGATTTACTATACCTCCCAAATATACTCCAGCAGTGCCTTAAAATAACTCCCAATTAAAGGCAATTACGACTTCAACTCTCACAAACTGGAGTAAATCTACACACATGCAAACTCTATTTACCTGTGAAGATGCCTCTCAGATCACATATTCTAAGCACTTGATGTCATCTGGGCTTGAACTTGTGGTTTCAGAATTCCTCCATTTAATGCTTGTATGCAAGTTCATTGTCATAAAAAAAACATTACCACCCCCTCTATCTAATTTTAACAGCCTTAGCCCTAGGGGACACGCCTGAATAGAAAAAAAAGTTTCTAAATCGTTTAAACAGTGGTTTTAATAATGGTTAAAGTGAATAAAAAAAAACACAAAATATTCCTTTAACCACTTTAGCCCCGGAAGGAATTCACACTTTAGGACCAGAGCACTTTTTGTGATTTGGCACTGTATCACTTTAACTGACAATTGCGTGGTCATGCGACGTTGTACCCAAACTAAATTTGCGTACTTTTTTACCCACAAATAGAGCCTTGTTTTGGTTGTATTTGATCTCCTCTGCGTCATTTCTGATCATTGCTATAAATAAAAAAAGAGCAACAATTTTGCAAAGTAACCAGTTTTTTTTCCCTTTTTGCTAAAATACAAATCCAATAAAAAAAAAAATAAAAATCATTTTATTTAATTGTTTTTGGCCGATTTATATTCTTCCTCATATTTTTGTAAAAAAAAAAATCGCAATCGGCGTTTATTGATTGGTTTGCGCAAAAGTTGCTGCGTTTAGGGATGATGCAAATTAATTTATGGAGTTGTATTTTTTTTTTTTTACTAGTAATGGCGGTGATCTGCGATTTTTAGCGGTACTGCAATATTGCGACGGACATGTCGGACCATTTAGACACTTTTTTGGGACCATTGGCATTTATACAGCGATCAGTGCTATAAAAATGCACTGATTACTGTAGAAATGCCATTGGCAGTGACGGGGTTAACCTGGAGAGGGTTAACTGTGTTTCCTATGGGGTGTTCTAACTGTATGGGGGCTGGGCTGGCAGGGGGAGGGAAGTGGTCAGGGCTTCCATATACAGGAAGCCTGTGATCACCGCCCTTCCCCCTCTGTCAGAACGGAGATCCGTGTTTACATATACGGACCTCCATTCTTTCACTGTGGGGGGCCATCGCGGGTAGCTGGCGGAGATCGAGTCTGCCCTACCCGCTCCCTGACCCCCCCCAGAACACAGTGAGCGCGCCTCCGGCGGCGCGCACGTTCACAATGCTGGTTATCGCAGCTGCAGTTTGCGATAACGAACCACTTTGCCGCCATTGTGCTGCGGCGGACGGGTGGCAAGTGCTTAAATATTGTGCTTGGGGGGTCCCCTTAGTATGGATCTCTGTGATGTTTAGGACAGAGCCACCGCAAAATGACATTTGTAAAGGAAAAATTGTCAGTTAAAATCGGTCGCGGCTGGAATGTATGGCTGGTTCCCTGCAATATAGATAAAGATCACTGAAAAAGCATTACATTGGGGTTCCCCCCCAGTCCATACCAGGCCCTTCGGATCTGGTGTGGATTTTAAGGGGAACCCCATGCCAAATTGTTAAAAATGGTGTTGGTGTCCCCCAAAAATCCAAACCAGACCCTTATCCGAGCTCACAGCCCTGGCATGGCAGGGTGGGGACGGGTGAGCGTGCCCCCTCCGAATCTTATCAGGTCACATGTCCTCAACATGGGGAGGGTGCTTTGGGGTCTGGTTTTGATTTTGGGGGTACCCCAACGCCATTTTTACTAAATTTCCCTTAAAATCCATACCAGACCTGAAAGGCCTGGTACGGACTTTGCGGGGGACCCCTACCCAAAATTTGTGTTTAATTTTGGCGTGGAGTTCCTCTTAAAATCTATGCCAAACCCTTATCTGAGCGTGCATGCACTGTTTATAGACTACACAGTGGTGTAGTGGATAGCACTTTTGCCTGAGAGCAGAAGGGTCACTGGTTCAAATCCCAACCACAACACTATCTCCCTGTGTCTGCGTGGGATTCCTCTGGGTACTCCAGTTTCCTCCTGCACTCCAAAGACATACAGGTACATAAATTAGATCCTGTTTAACCACTTGCCGACCGCCGATCGGAGATTGACGGCGGCAAAGTGGCTCTGTAACGCAAAACGCCGTCATACGACGGCGGCTGCGATACAGAGATACTGTGAGGTGTCACTCGCGTGCGCGCGCGAGTGTCATAGAGACATAGCGTCGGCGGCAGCATACTGCCGCAAAACGCAATGTCTCGGTGAAACGGCGGCAGTTAGAGGCTAGCCGCCAGCCGTTCACCAATTTGTCCTAGATTAAATACATGGACATACAGAAACCTCACGTCCTCCTTTGACCTCATGGGTCTCCTTAGGGTGCGTCTGTGTCCCTCTATCACAACACCAACCCTAAACTTGGTCACTGGGAAGACGAGAGTCCGTTTTCACGATAGGTGATGTGGTGACACATCAGATATTTGTCACGTACGTGCGAGTCTATTCCCAAACCGTATCTAAAA
>BLSH010527086.1:642157-654929 GCA_018402905.1 Glandirana rugosa | reverse complement strand
GGTGAGCATGGTGGGGGCAGGAGAGCACAGGGGGAGTTGGTGAGGATGGAGGGGAGGTGGAGAGCACAGGAGGGAGGCAGGGAGCACTGGGGGGGAGGCGGAGAGCATTGAGGGAGGCAGTAAGCATGGAGGGAGGTGGAGAGCACTGGAGGAGGCGGAGAGCACAGGGTGGAGGTGGAGGGCACTGGGGGGTAGAGAGCACTGGGGGGAGGCAGGGAGCATTGGGGGTGCTGAGAGCACTGAGGGGAGGCAGGGAGCGCTGGGGGCTGAAGCGCACCGAGGGGAGGCAGAGACCACGGGGAGGCGGAGAGCAATGGGGGATGTTGGAGAAGATGGGGGCAAAGAGCACAGAGAGTGAGAAGAGCACAGGGGGGCACCAGAAAGAAGCAGGATAATATGAGGAGCGGGGGGAGGGTGTGGCTGCATACCCCCCCCACTCCTGCTATCCAGGTTACAGGGGGGCCGCAATCACGTTCTCTCTGATCCGGCTTCTTGATGTCTGCAGCAGGGGTCTCCTCTAGCTCCTCCCCCCTTCATAGGTACACCCCCCGGAGCCAACGACTGAACTATACAGGCGGCCATGGAGAGGCCGAAGGTGTCTCCTCTAGCTCCTTCCCCTTCATGGTAACGCCCCCCGGCACCGGAGGCTCAACTATACTGGCGACCATGGAGAGGCCGAAGGTGTCTACTCTAGCTCCTCCCCCCTTCATGTTTCCCTCCCCTGGCACAAATGGTCTGAACTGAACCCTATGGCCAGTCCGGCCCTGCTTCCCTCTAACATTTCTCCTAACATTTAACACTAAGCCTGCTGATCCTTGACTCCAACACTAGCTAGATAGAGACCCTAAGATTCAGTTCTGAACTAACCCCCTTGTACCTCATTCTTGGCTGGGGGCAATTGCAATCCTCATAATGCTGTGTCAAAAGATACTGGCACCAAACTATGAAAGCCAATAATGTTTACTGTTAAAACGCATTGCTGCCAGTAATAATTCCATATCATAGTTACATAGTTGGTAAAGCTGAATAAAGACAACAGTCCATCCAGTTCAACCTGTGTAGGTTTGTGTGTGTAGAAAAATCATTTCCCATATCCCCGTATATTGTTTTTTCTAAGATACACGTCCAAGAGTCTTTTAAAACTATCCGTACTTCCTGCCGACACCAACGATTGTGTAAGAGAGTGCCACATCTTTACCACTCTGACAGTGAAAAACCCCCTGCACACCGCTTCTCTTCCAGTCTAATCATGTGGCCCTGTGTCCTCTTACACTCCCGCGGACTGAAAAGTTCATACCTACGCTGGGATCACCGTTAAGACATTTGTATATTTGTATATCCCTATCATATCTCCTCTCAAGCGTCTCTTCTCCAAGGAGAAAAAATGTAGCACTTGTAATTGAGGTCCTCCAGTCCCCATATTAATTTACTTGTCCTTCTATAGACTCTCTTCAGCTCTAGCACATCCTTTCTGAGGTTTTGTGACCAGAACTGGATGGAATACTGCAGATGCGGCCGAACCAAAGTTTAATAAAGTGGCAGAATAATCAGTGGCGTCACTGGGGTTGGTGTCACCTGGTGTGGTAAAAAATGGTATCACCCCCCTTATTTTCGGGTCGCCAGCCCAGTGTTGGCACTTGTTGGTGCATGTTGCAGCGGTTGGTAAGGCCTGTGGGCAGTATTAGGGTTAGAGGATAGAAGGTTAGGCACTTCCTAATAAGTGCAGCGTACAACGTGGCGCTCTCTCTGGTGGTGTGTGTACAGTGTGGTTCTCTCTCTGGTGGTGTAAGTACAGCATGATTCTCTCTCTGGTGGTGTAAGTTCAGCGTGGCTCTCTCTCTGGTGGTGTAAGTTCAGCGTGGCTCTCTCTCTGGTGGTGTAAGTACAGTGTGTCTCTCTCTCTGGTGGTGTAAGTACAGTGTGTCTCTCTCTCTGGTGGTGTAAGTACAGTGCGGCATCAGTTCTCATCCATGACACATCCGTGCCACTACAGTGCCCATCCATGCCACTACAGTGCCCATCTGTGCTACTACACTGCCCATCTGTGCTACTACACTGCCCACCCGTGCCACTACAGTGCCCATCCATGCCACTACAGTGCCCATCTGTGCTACTACACTGCCCATCTGTGCTACTACACTGCCCATCCGTGCCACTACAGTGCCCATCCGTGCCACTACACTGCCCATCCATGCCACTACACTGCTCATCCGTGCCACTACACTGCCTATCCCTGCCACTACAGTGCCTATCCATGCCACCACAGTGCCTCACAATAGTGTAAAAGGTAGCAGAATATTTTGTTGGGTGTCATTTTTGCTAGGTACATGCTGTGTGTTAGAAATATTGTATAAATGGATAACTTTGTGTAAAAAAAAAAGCGTTTTCATTTTCTTTCCACAATTTCCAAAAACTTGTGGAAAAAAGGACATGTTCGAAAGACTCATTATGCCTCCTAGAATATACGTTGGGGTGTTTACTTTCCAAAATGGGGTCATTTTTTGGGCGTTTCCATTGTCCTGGTACTCCAGGACCTTCAAAATTGCAAGAGGTAGTCAAGAAATTATGTGTGTAATTTATGCTCCTAGATCGCCTGATGGTGCTCCCTGCATGTTGGGCCTCTGTATGTGGCCAGGCTGTGTAAAAGTCTCAGACATGTGGTATCGCCATACTCAGGAGGAGTAGTAGAATGTGTTTTGGGGTGTAATTTTTTGGTATGCATATGCTGGGTGTGAGAAATAACCTGTTAACATATGACAATTTTGTGAAAAAAAAAGAAAAATGTTCATATTGCAAAGAATTGTGGGAAAAAATTACAACTTCAAAAAATTCACCATGCCACTTACGAAATACCTTGGAATGTCTACTTTCCAAAAAGGGGTCATTTGTGGGGAATTTGTACTTTCCTGGCTTGTTAGGGTCTCAAGAAATGAGATAGGCCTTCAGTACATCAGGTGTGATCAATATTCAGAGATTGGCACCATAGCTTGTAGACTCTATATCTTACACAAGGACCAAATAATATATACTAATTTGTTTTTTTTTACCAAAGATAGATAGCAGTATAAATTTTGACCAAAATTTGTGAAGAAAAATTACTAATTTGCAAAATTTTATAACAGAAACTAAGAAAAATTCATTTTTTTACAAAATTGTCAGCCTTTTTTCATTATAGCGAAAAAAATAAAAAACCCAGCGGTGAATAAATACTGCCAAAAGAAAGTTCTATTTGTGTGGAAAAAAAGGACGCAAATTTCATACGGGTGCAGTGTAGCATGACTAGTAATTGTCATTCAAAATGTGAGAGCACTGAAAGCTGAAAATTGGTCTGGTTGTTAAAGGGTTTAAGTGCCCAGTTGGTCAATTGGTTAAACTTAATTTGCCATGCAGTAGCCCACTCCATTAATTTATTCAGGTCCTCTTGTAAGGTTTCTATATCCTGCTGTGTTGTTATTTCCCTACATATTTTTTGTCATCAGCAAACACTGAGATACTTATCCCGCCCTCTATATCATTTATAAATAAATTAATATCAACAGCTTCTATTATTCGCTTAGAAATTCGCACTTGTGTAGGCTTTATACACAATTATTGTGCATTTCTGTTAATTGTGCTCTAATATGCATTCTGTATGACTGTCTGACAGTTAACTACACTGAGCAAAATTATAAACACAACACTTTTGCCTGTATTTATCATGAGCTGAACGCAAAGAACTGTTAGTGAGCACTTCTCCTTTGCCAAGATAATCCATCCACCTCACAGGTGTGCATGTCACTTACCACAGTCACCTGCCACAAGATGCAGCATGTTACTTTCCACAGTTAACTTGCACTAGATGCAGCATGTGACTTGACACCATCATGGTCAGAAATCAGGGCAGATGGTGGCCCCTGCCCCCAGGGAAGATGGTGGTCATTCAGTCTCCCCAGGGGGCGGATGGTGGTCCCTCAGTGCCCCCAGGGAGGGATGGTGGTCCCTCAGTGCCCCTGGGGGGGATGGTGGTCCCTCAGTGCCCCCAGGGGGATGGTGGTCGCTCAATGTCCCCACTTTGTGTCATAGTGACTCACTGTGTGTTTGTGATCCACTACCCGAGGAGGTGTACTGGGATGCCACTGCTCAATGCTGCTGATTACCTCCGCGCTAGAAGTCCAGCTCGTGGAGCAGGAAAGAACCAAGAGGCGGAGCCCGGGCCGCTGCCAATGGGGCAGCCACTTTAATTGCCACCCTCACACTGAGCTGATCTTCTTCAAAATGGCGGCGGAGCCATCTCAAAAGTGCCGGCCGCGGATCTCTATCGGCCGGCAGCGAAAAATCAGGAAAACTCAGACTTCCAGGGACATTTCCGGGAAATTTGGGACTGTTGGCAAGTATGCAGATGTTGACTGGCTTTCGGACCCCCCCCCCCCCCAGTACAGTAAAACTGCACATTTTAGAGTGGCCTTTTATCGTGGCCAGCCTAAGGCACACCTGTGCAATAATCATGCTGTCTAATCAGCATCTTGATATGCCACACCTGTGAGGTGGATGGATTATCTCGGCAAAGGAGAAGTGCTCACTAACACAGATTTGTGAACAATATTTGAGAGAAATAGGCCTTTCGTGAAAAAGTTGTAGATCGTTGCGTTCAGCTCATGATAAATAGGGGCAAACACAAAAGTGTTGCGTTTATAAATATGCTCAGTGTATATATCACTGGGCAGATGTACATACAATTTCTGTATATAGCGATTTCTACCATTGCGGTTTTATTAATAGCAATAATAAAGAAACATGAAAAGCATTATGTATAAAGAATGTATACCTTGTAAAAAGCAAGAACGTATTTAGACTAAAAAGCCGCATTAAGTGTTAACTGGTTGTTATCGTTACACAAATTCTACAGGAAGGGCATGCAGCAGAATAAAAATAAAGAGCCATTGAGAGCTGAAGCACAGGGGTCAGTGTCCTGGCCACACACCTTGCCAAGTGAAGGTTTACTTTCTGGGAATTCTCCCTAGGGTGTTCTGGAGACTGGCTATACAGAGCAACAAGAAGACAGAAATATGACTGATTGGGGGTGGTTTCACAGGATATGATGACTGCGGAATAAGGGTAAGCTGTAAATATTGGATCCCAGAAATAGCTCCATTCAAATGTTCAAATTGAAGGTTTTATTTACCTACTCATTATTAATATTGAATTTAGGAACTTTGCTCTAAAACGCTGCCCATATTTACCAATCCCAATAAAACGCCTTGTCTCTTCGCTAAAGAATCAACTATAAAACAAAGCAGTCATTATGTTTCTGAACAGGTCACATGCTTAGCAGCAGAAATCTTCCTTCTAAGACTAACATTATAACCTTTTGTTACTTCCTTCCAGTTTGTCTTCCTTACATTGCCCACTTATCACAAGGGACGCTCGCAGAGATTTGGGCAATACGTAACAAGCGGTAAGCACTGCACAATAAACATTCATGCAGTTTCATCCTTGTGGATGCTACAGGATGTAAGGGTTTTATAGAACAATTTTTGTAACTAGTTATAATTATTCTATACATATTTGTTGGCAGGTGGTAGAAGACACATAAAGGGATAGTAAAATAACAGACAAAACTGTAATGTTACATAGTTGTGAAGCACAAATGTATAGGAGTAAATTTGCTTCAAATTTAAATCTGAGCTGCAGGCAACTAGTTACACGTACAGTTTATATACACTCACTGGCCACTAGTACAGGGTTGGACCCCCTTTTGCCTTCAGAACTGCCTTAATTCTTCATGGCATAGATTCAACAAGGTGTTGGAAACATTCCTCAGAGATTTTGGTCCATATTGACATAATAGCATCACGCAGTTGCTGCAGCTCCACCACATCCCAAAGGTGCTCTATTGGATTGAGATCTGGTGAAGGTGGAGGCCATTGGAGTACAGTGACCTCATTGTCATGTTCAAGAAGCCAGTGGTGAGAGGATTTGAGCTTTGTGACATGGCGCATTATCCTGCTGGAAGGAGCCATCAGAAGATGGGTACACTGCAGTCATAAAGGGATGGGCATGGTCAGCAACAATACTCAGGTAGGCCAAGGCATTTATAGAATGCTCAATTGGCAGTAAAGTGCCCAACGTGTGCCAAGAAAATATCCCCCACACCATTACACCACCACCACCAGCCTGAACCATTGCTATAAGTCAGGATGGATCCATGCTTTCATGTTGTTTACGCCAAATTCTGACCCTACCATCTGAATGTCGCAGCTGATATGGAGACTCATCAGACCAGGAAACGTTTTTCCAATCTTCTATTGTCCAATTTTGGTGAGCCTGCGAATTGTAACCTCAGTTTCCTGTTCTTAGCTGACAGGAATGGCACCTGGTGTAGTCTTCTGCTGCTGTATCCTATCTGCTTCAAGATTCAATGTGTTTTGCATTCAGAGATGGTATTCTGCATACCTCGGTTGTAACAAGTGGTTATTTGAATTACTGTTGCCTTTCTATCATCTCAAAACATCTCTGATAATTCTCCTCTGACCTCTGACATCAACAATGCATTTTCCTCCACACAACTGCCACTCACTGGATATTTTCTCTTTTTCTGACCATTCTCTGTAAACCCTAGAGATGGTTGTGCATGGAAATCCCTGTAGATCAGCAGTTTTTGAAATACTCAGACCAGCCCGTCTGGCACCAACAACCAGGCCACTTTCAAAGTCACTTAATTCCCCTTGCTTTCCCATTCTGGTGCTTGGTTTGAGCTTCAGCAAATAGTCTTCACCATGTCTAGATGACTAAATGCATTGAGTTCCTGACATGTGATTGGCTGATTAACAATTTGTGTTACCAAGCAATTGAACAGGTGTACCTAATAAAGTGACCAGTGAGTGCATTTGCAAGTATCTGTTTTACTTAGGTTATATAGTTATGCAGGCTGAAAAAGCAATGGCAAATAAGTTACAAAAACATTTTTTCAGAAACCTTAAAGATAACCCCTTGCCACCATTTAATAGGGTCTTAAGGCGGTGAGGTGGAGATAGGCTTCCTGGTCATGTGGCTGCTGTGATTAGTCACAGCATTCACATGATTGGGAGTTCCCAATGCTAAACAATGACTGGGTGACCCAGGGAATGTGCTCTCAGCACAGAAGTGCTGTCCCCCATGGATATTTATATGCGTTGGTTCTGTGTTAAGGCCCATATATGCGTACATCCCTTGGGAATAGATTAACGGGATTTACCAATGCAAAAAATTGACCTAAAGTGTATGTTCACTTTGTTCTTTTTTCAGCAGTTGAGGTCTAGAGCAGACACATATTAAGCCAGCCTTTCCCAACCTTTGTATCTCAGAGGAACCCCTGTAATTATTTTCAGGTCCCGGGGAACCCTTGCTAAAATCAATTTATTGGGGGCCAGTAGGAACAATGTTTCTATATTGGTGGAAAGTGGGAAGAATGACCGTCTTTCAGTGTTGGTCAGAATGCCATTCTAACAGACAGCAAAAAAAATCATTGGTGTAATCCTGTGGACTGCCAAATGACTATGGCCTCAGAATGATGCAGGTACTGCCAAATGGGAGGTCAATCATATACAGCTCATAGAATTCCTAGCAACCTTTTGTGGAACTTGAGTTGAGAATGGCTTTACTTAAAGTGGTTGTAAAGCCATGAATAATGAACAAAGCACATCCTTCTATGCTGTCACTTCTGACATTTTTACCAACACCAAGAGATAAAAAGGTTAAGGGGGAGAGCTTCAGCACACAGCCTGTGACTGATATCTTCAGGTCTGCATGTTCTCTGTGTACTGTGAGGAGGGGGTTGTGTGTCTTCCCTCTAGTCAGGGCTCAGAGCTGATCTCACTGAGATCAGCACTGTGAGACTTCCGATCCACACCCCCTGCTTTTCAGAGCTGAGGAATCATGTGCAAATTCTTAACTGTGAATGACTGTAGAGGACACAGGGCTACAGATAAACAGCTACAACTTATGGAGTATTTGTTTAATTTCTTTTTATTATCTGATGCTGGCCACTTCACTGGGTATAAGTAAGGGGTTTAAGCCACTTTAAGAGACCGATCAACTTCTGTTGAATGGACCTGTTGGGGAAAAAAGCCATTAGATCAGCAGCTGCAGCTCTGGCCTGTGTATTCTACAGAGGAGGAGTCCCCTGCTATCAGAATACAATAGTGCAGTTGGGAGGATTTCCCTGTATGAATGTGTGGATGGGGGAATTGGTTCTATTTTTGTTTTCATTCAGCCCACTGCCTGAGTGAAAAAATTGAACCATATATGGCCAGCTTAGGCAAAGAGTCTTACTTTTCATACTAAAAATCACCAATAATTGTCTTTTATCACTGAATTATTCAGTGGTCATCTGACTTCTGTCTCACTGTATCTGGTTTACTAAACCTGTGATTTCACTGACAGCATCAGGATTTAAAGTCCAAGGCTCCTTTGTGCAATTTTACCATTGTTGAAGTCTGAGAATGGGACCTTGCAAGCATGCAGGGTATAAGCAGAGTGGCCTGTGGTACCAAAGCAGGAGCACCCATGGCAAGGTGGCAACCTCACCACTGCATTAAAGTATACCTGTGCTTAGTGTTGTCACCCTATCACAGAAAAGCACCATAGAGAGCAGAGACTGGCAGAACCAAACAGTATTAAATAAACGTTTACTAACATCTATACAAAAAAAAAATGCACAGCTACATTTACAAATGAATAGAGGAAGCTAATTAACAATTTAATATTTAGGTTTACATACACTTTATATGTTAATTTCCCCTCCCCCTGCTTCTTCCCCTCACCCCATTGCCATTCCATATGCTCACTGGGAATGGAGAAATATACAATAGTACTTCTGAGTATGGAGGAGTATTGTGTCAGTCTACTCCTTCTCCCTCAATGCAAAATGTTTCTTCTCTTAAACTCCCTGGTAACACTATTATATGTACCGTATTTCTTACAAACATAGGAAACAGTTATTTTTTTATGCCTTTATTAATTAATCAAATTTTTTTTTTTTTACAGGAGCACACAGAACGGCCTCAATTGAATTCCTGTTGACTATACCACGTTCACAGCTTGTGCAGTAAAGATCCCTTTCTGTATATACAGTAGCTGGAAGTGCCTTTTGTCTTTAATTGTGACTTTAAAGTGGAACTAAACCAATACATTTACCTTTTCCCCAAAACAGTTACTTTCAAGGCATGCTGTGAATGATACCTGTCACAGCTTCTAGTGCTCCCAACCAGACTGTCAAGCCATCATTTGACTAGTGTGACAACTGATCACATGTGTACATCACATGACCAAACCTATTCCTGGCCATTCAACTAGCCCAATACATGGCTTCATGGGAGATGTAGTTTTGTTTGAAATTGAAACTTGCAGGGCAGCCATATATAGTGCACTATAGTGCAAGAATACATAGACCTTCCAACCATACCATACCTAGACTTGGACTGTTGGAGTGTACATCGGCAAAGTGGGGAACATTTTTTGGTTTATGAACTAGGGAGGTAAGAAAGATTTCTGGCCACAAATTAATAATAGCACAACTGTGCTCCATTGGTGGCAGGCACAGATGTTAATGTGCTGCAGAAAATTAAATTGGTAAAATACAGGCGGTCCCCGGGTTACAAACAAGATAGGGTCTGAAGGTTTGTTCTTAAGTTGAATTTGTTTGTAAGTCAGAACAGGTATATTCTATTTAGAAGATTTCACCTCACTTTCTGTCCCTATGACAATTGGATTTTGAAAATTTTGACAAAGCTCCAGTGGATACACCTTTTTTCCATGATTACTCTTAGAGGAGTGAATTTCCCTTCCTAGGGGGAGATTTCCTCTCACTTCTTGTTGTCTACCTCCGTTTGTAAGTAGGAGTCATTTGTAAGTCAGATGTTTGTAACTAGGAGATCTCCTGTAAATAACTGTTTCCATGTAAAACAAAGTATTATGTTTAATGTTTTTAATGTTTTCTTATTGTCATATATTTATTTGTTCTAAAACACATGTCAAACACAAGGCCCAAAGGCCCACGGTCCAAGTCAATTTTATGTGGCCCTTGCACCTCTCCTGCAGCTGCGGCACCACCATCAACTCTGTCCTCACCTTGTCTCAGCAGTCAGTAGCAGAGAGGAGGACAGAATTTCTCTGCCAGATCCTATGCATCTTCATTCAGCCACAGAACGGCACATCTCTGCCCCCCCATCTCTGCAGTCGGCAGCAGAGAAGAGGACAGAAATCCTCCTACAGATCATGTGCCTCTCTGTGCAGCTGCAGCACCCTCTTGTCTCTGCCTCCCCTGTTTTTACCATTCAGCAGACTCCGGCAGCTGACTCTAGCCCTCCTTCGGTCCTTCTTTAGACCCTGCACTTTCTACTTCCCAGCTCCTCAACCGGCTTCTTCCTGGCAGCTATACAAGGTAAGGGGTTACCCTGTGATGTAAGGGAGGGTGGGGGCTCTTGACTTCTGATGGCGGGGGGCTTTCAACAGCGGATGTAAGGGGGGAGGGGTGCTCTGGACATCTGTTTATAATTATTATGAGAATAATACAATTCTATGCCAGTTGAAAAGGAGGGCCGCACACTGCTGTTATCATCCATAATAAACTTTATTGGAGACTGCTCAGACAGAACACCATATCAGAACCATGTTCTGTCTGACCAGTGTAGTGCCCTCTAGTGTGCTAGATATAGATAGTTTTTTTTTGAGTACGCTGTAGTGTAGGAAAATTTGGATTGGCTTAGAGCCAGGCCTGGGTTAAATCTGGGTCAGGGCTGAGTGACTCAGAGAGGCTGGATGACTCTGCAAGCAGAATATCTGGTGACTCCCCTTGCTTTCTGGAACCTTGGAGAAGCTTTCAGAAGTAGTGGGTGAAGTTTAGGAGGAGCCGCTTGGAGTATAGATGAGGGCCCCAGCCAATCCCCAGCAAATGGGCTGGCAGGGGTAGGCCT
This sequence comes from Glandirana rugosa, assembly GCA_018402905.1. NCBI lineage: Eukaryota > Metazoa > Chordata > Amphibia > Anura > Ranidae > Glandirana > Glandirana rugosa. Next base: position 643,998 of record BLSH010527086.1, on the reverse strand, counting down.
CCTAATAAATACTCATGGGCCCTGGCAGCAGGGAGTCGGGTGAAAGATGGAGATGGAGTGTTGAGTAGGCTGTCAGTTGCCCCTGAGGGCGCCCCCTATTCAGGGGAGGTGACCTCGGGCTTGGGGCTCGGGTGCTGGAAGGATTCCCCACAACACACAGAGGAGCCTCTTCCTGGAGGCATGGGAGTGAGGAGAGGACAGCGGGAGCAGGTCAGCATGTCCAGGAGATCTCCTGAGAAAACAGCCGGGTGAGCTGGTGAGTGATTAGTCTGGGAGGACTGTGGAGTGAGCGAGTGTCAGTCTAGGAGGACCGTGAAGAAGTACCCAGGAGGGCTAATGAAAGGGGCAGCTGCTTCCAGGCGGGCTGGCAATGCCTGAAGAGGTGGTGCTGGAATCAGTAGCCACAGGAATGAAAGCTGGACACAGATTTTTATTTGCTACACACTTAAAGGGGCCTTGGGTTCCTGCCTATAACAGGCTTTTGCTCTAAATCTGAGTACTTTTGTCATATCCACAAACAGTGCACCAGGTGGAATTCTGCAAGCAAGTGTGCTAGAGGAAGTGAGACGTGTATACAGACTGTGTATAGGAGACGTCATGTGGGCATCCCATCATTTTCCCCATACCTATCCAAGTTATTTTCCCTCAATAAAACAAAAAACCCCCAAAGTACTGTACTGTTTCCTGACTCTGAATTGACTGTGAAAATTTGGTGTGCCTGGTTGTACAGGGCGGGGGATCCCAGTGCGCTACACCAGTTTCCATTAAAGTTTCTTGTGGATGATACCAGTGGTGTGCGACCCTCCTTTGCAGACTTGCATCATTTTCTACAGGAGTGTGAGTGGGTTCCGTGCTGGTCTACACCTGCCCTTCAGAGCTTTTATTGCTAAAACCAGTAATAACCAAATGCAAAGGCAATTATTTATTATGATAAAGAGTAGATACATTTATATAGTCTTCCAGGTACAATCGGCCCTTTGAGGGCAACTAAACTGCTGATGCGGCACGCAATAAAATTGAGTTTGACACCCCTGTTCTTAAACAGTATATTCCACTAATAATAATGAGTCATTGTAACAAAGCACTGCTTTTTATTTATTTTTTATGTATCATTTCAGAGCAGCGCAGGAAATCCACTCCGATTGACTTCCTTAGATCAGTCCAATTGGCTTCCTTCATCAGTGCAGTGACAATGACAGTGCCACACACATTCTCAAAGTTTCCAATTGTTTACCACTTGCTGCAATATAGGTGCAAATCTGAGATGCCTAATGTATTAATGAATATTCTTCTGGTAACTCTCTATCATCGTCTCTAATATTGCATCTAAATACAGCTACCAGAGCACAGTTTTATGGCTTTACTTAAAGCGGAGTTCCACCCAGTTAAAAGTCAGCAGCTACAAAAAGTGTAGCTGCTAGAGTTGAGCGAACACCTGGACGTTCGGGTTCTGCTGGTCCGTCCGAACTTCGGGACAAAGTCCGGGTCCGGGTCCGGACGGAACCCGAACGATCGCACGGACAACGTTATAATCTCTGCTACTATCTCTCAATGGTCTTCTTATAAGTAATTATGTAATCCGTAGAGTCTAAACGTGGATATAACGTCGTTCACCATTTGTTAACCTTTGAAACTCTTACACACACCGTGACAGTAACAGTGACGTGACTACTTCCTTCGGTTAACCTGACTAGATTCCTTCAGTTAGCCTCACCTAAAGGACGCGACGAGACTTTACTATGTATTTTTTATTTATTTTTCGTCACGAAACAATGTTACTGAGTAATAATAATCACCTTATATGACAAATTCTTGTCCCCACAGTTTGAGTTAAAATAACG
>BLSH010527086.1:630710-640845 GCA_018402905.1 Glandirana rugosa | reverse complement strand
GCGATCGTTGTTTTAAGCAGAGTTTGATCTGCAACTCAAAGCAGCGGTATGTGAAATCTCTAATTTCTGCTATCTGTCCTCAGAGCAACAGCACAGACAGCAGTAGTAAAGTAATCTATCTCAGGATGCAGGATCAGGTCTTAAAATGTCTCAAATCTGTCCCTCACGCAGTCAGCTACCTTTCCCTACACTAACCCAAGGAGCATGTGACTGCAGCACTGTGACTCCAGCTTATAAAGAGGCTGGGTCACATGATGCACTGGCCAATCACAGCCATGCCATTAGTAGGCATGGCTGTGATGGCTTCTAAGGGCAAACCAGTGAAACGCTTGTTGATTGGCTGCCCTGCAGCTTCTCAACACGTGGAGTAAAATAGCAGAACCCCGGACCGAACCCGAACGATTTTTGAAATGTCCGGGTCCGGGTCCGTGCCACGGACACCCGAAAGTTCGGTACAGACCCGAACGTTACAGTCCGGGTTCGCTCAACACTAGTAGCTGCTGACTTTTAACAATCGTTCACTCACCTGTCCCACACTCCAGCAAAGCGGTCGCCCGAGGGCTCGCTCCTGTCCCCCTCCCCTGGGCACCCCGCTTTGGCTTCAAAGTCAGGCGTGCACTGCTCATGCGCGAGTCACGCTGCGTCTTGTGAATGGCCGGCGTATCTTCTGGGACCTGTGACATGTCCCAGAAGATCGGTGAGAGGGAGGGGGGAAGATGAACTTCCTTCCGGAGCCGTGGCTCTAGGAGAGGAAGTGGACCTGGGACCCTGTGAAAACAGGGTCCCCGGTCTCCCCCCAAAAAATGACATGCCAATTGTGGCATGTCAGGGGGTCACCTTCCTTTAAAGCAGAAGTTCCACTTTTGGGTGGAACTCTGCTTTAAGGGATGCTACAACTCTAACAGTGTGGAAAAAACAACAGAGAGATGCTGAAACAGCACTCCGGATTACTTAATTCATACCTCACAATTTTGTCAACTGCTGCACTTCAGGTGTTATATACCTTATGACATGCGAATGTGGCTCGTTTTATGTTGGAAAGACCAAAGTCGAATTTTGGCGACGTATATACCAGCATTTTACCAGCATCATTAAAAAAGACCCTGACCTCCCTTTGGGAAGACATAGTTCTTTGGTACATAGTGCCCGTACTCCTAGAGTCAAATGTTTGGCTCTTGAGCACCCTCCAGCGGATCCCAGAGGGGGTGACTATAACAAAATATTACTGCAGCACGAATTAAAATGGATTTTTCGCTTACGGGCTAATAATCTTCCTGGTCTCAATGAAACGACGAATTTTGTTTCATTCTTGCCAGGCTTTACAACAGGCATTTGTGAAAAAATCTATAGGAATAACACTACCCTTCCACTTTTTTTTTTTTATTATTATTATCGCATATATTGTAATTGTAGTTGTTGTCCACACTTATTTATTCATTTTTTTTTTTTTTTTATTCATTCATCAGTCTTTGCTGGGATGATGTATTTATGTTGTTAATTGTGATTTTCTGTGATTCCAGATTCTAACACTAGAGGTCCCCACGGCCGCTGTCTTCCATTGCCCCATACCACTTCCATCTACAGGATGATTTTTGGTACCTGTTAGGCCTGTCTCTGCGGGCCAGGGACTGTTGGAGGATTGGGGGCTGGGGGGGCGGGGGTTGCCCTGTCCCACAGCCCGGCGCACATAGGCCCTTCTCGGTGTCCCGCCCTCTGATGGGGCCCTGGTTGGGCACCTCTTTGAGTCCAAAAGGCTGGACTACATGTTCGGTCTATTTCCTGTTTGCGCTTCAGTGTGCAGCGCAGGAATTGGACCCGTCGCGCGCCGGCAGTGGCTCGGCACCGCGTCATCGGGGGATCGTGACGTCCGGCCGGGCAGCCGCATCAGCGGCACTCAGGCCGAACGTTCCTCCTATAATCACAGCTGCACTCACTCATACTCTGATTAGTGAATACTTATACTCCTCACAAACAGACATATATGCTGAATCGCCATTTTGATGAGCACGTTGCTCACACAGGAATTACTAGATATCTTACTGCTTGGGTTGAGGTACATTCGTATACTGATTCCCCTCTTTTATAGAGTGGTTTGTGTCATTTGTATTTGCTGAATGGCCTTTAACTATGTACTGTTTGCTTGCTACTTATATGCAAGGGACTGCTCACTTTTAGTATCCTTATTAGGCTCCCCTCTATTACAGCCACCCTGAATTTTTCAGGTATTCCATTCAGCAATTGACACATCCCACATATATATTGCAAGCTGCCATACGAACGTATATATACTGATTGATTTTTTTTTATTAATTTTATATACAGTGATCTTTCATACATCATATTCTGCCAATATACTGTGTTTGGAGACTCTATAACAGGAGCAATTGCTCCTTAGCTTGAGGGATCCTCGTCTGTGGGATTGGTCTATGGGCTGCCTTTGTCTCCATCCGGCTCCCCTTCCTCTGTTATACTCAGGAACCTTGTGAATCTTTTTGCACAATGGCCTTCTGAAATTTCTACAACTTGGACCTCTCCTTGGTTGTTGTTTGGGTCCATGGATGATGACTGCTTTGGCCCTCAATTAGTGTCTGTGGAAGACCATGTGAGTATACTGTTTTGCCTGCCATATCATATGCCCAATAATATGAACTAACAAATAGTAACCACTAATTGTGAAGCATTATAATAATGAGTAATCAAAAAAATATTTTTACCTTGTAGAAAAACTATATTTCAACCCATGCATATATACCTCTGGAGAAGGACGTATTATAGTCCGAAACATGTCAGGTTTGCACACGTGATTCAGCTTTGGACCAGTCCCATCAAGTTTGGATCAGGACTAAGTTCTTTACCTGGTCACGTGGTTGTTGGGTATACTTTATTCTATAGATCCTTTTATGGTCTCCAATTGTATTACGCACTACAGATTCTACATAGACTATTATGGTATTTTATTGTATTGTAATCTCTCTTTTTTGTAATTTGTATGAAATTGTATTTTGGAATAAAATCTTTTTACTCTAACATACCAGATGTGTCCGCATCAATCCTAAACAGGGGCAGAGTGCTGTTTCAGCATCTCTTTGTTGTTTTTTTCCATATCTTCTCATTGGATTGGACCCATCTGGCCTTGCACTCATAGATTCCTCCAAATATTTTTTGTTCACAAGTTTAACAGTGTGATCACCTTGTGGTGTCATAACCTACAGCAAATGTTGCTGCGGAAAGTGTGTGACTGTAGGGTCTCAAGTGAAGAGAAATCTCCCTAATTGGACACAAATAGCAAATAGAAAACCTGACAATTGTTTTATCTCTACTCTATCCAAAAGTAACTATTAATAAGTTTATTTATTTATTTTATTTATTTCAGGTACTTATATAGCGCCGTCAATTTATGCAGCGCTTTACATATACATTGTACATTGTACATTCACATCAGTCCCTACCCTCAAGGAGCTTACAATCTAAGGTCCCTAACTCACATTCATACATATACTAGGGCCAATTTAGACAGGATCTAATTAACCTCACAGCATGTCTTTGGAGTGTGGGAGGAAACCGGAGTACCCGGAGGAAACCCACGCAGGCACAGGGAGAACATGCAAACTCCAGGCAGGTAGTGTCGTGATCGGGATTCGAACCAGCGACCCTTTTACTGCTAGGCGAAAGTGCTACCCACTACACCACTGTGCTGCCCATAGAAACACTTTAACAAAAATAAAAGAGTTTCTTTGATTTTCTCCGTAATTTATTACAAAATAATTTTGTTGCATAAGAAGCCATTTTGCCAGCATTTGGTTTTATCTTACACAAGGAGAGAGTCCCAACAGTCACATAAGGCATTCCTGAGCACACCTGAGAAAGTCCATCAGGTGTTTGAAATAACTGACAGGGTAATTTGGAGTCACTGGCTCAGATCACTCAGAAGCAGACGATTCCTGGCGAGCTACAAGGTACTCTGTAGGCAAGAGAAAGGGAAGGGACAGTGTTTCTAAGTGTAAGACCTCATACACATGGGCGTTTGAAAAAAAATTAGCAAAACGTCGGGCCCTATGTCAGGGAAAAATCAGTGTTGTTTTTGGCGTTTTGCATCGGCGTTAGTGAGTGTCGGCGTCAATAGGCGTTTTTTTAAAAAAACAGTCCTCCTCAAAAACGCCGGTTAACGACGGTACGACGTTAGTGAGCGTTTTGCTGGCTTAGCGTCAAAAACGCCAAAACGCTACAGCCTCGGAATGCGCTGGTCCCACGTTATAATTACAGCTCACTAACGCCGACGCCCACTACAGCTCAAAATGTTGGCGTATTTATGGGGCCATTGAATAACATGGAGAGCTGCAAAAAAACGATGTCAAAAAACGCCTGTGTGTATGAGGGCTAATAGTTTAAAACATTTTAATGGTTTAAAAAGTTATGCACTCACAGGGGTTGATGAGATTGGGCTTGTAAAAAACACGTAAGTCCCTCCAGCAGTTCCTAGGTCCTCATCCACCCCCTGTGAATGCATAACTTTTTAACTATTAACATGTTTTAAACTATTACACTTAGAAGCTCTGTTCCATCTCTTACTATCGGTTTTATCTTATAGTAATCCATTGGCTTATGTTTTTTCCTGAAAGCTATAACATGTTTTGCAGCAGGAAATCTTTCATTCAGGTTTTTTTGGTTGAGATGCAACATTGTGACTCCAAATATAAATTGCAACCATTGTAGCCTCCATAAACAGAGCTGGACTGAAGTTGGAAAATTTGGATTGATTTACCTGTAAAATCCTGCTAGTTCTGTGTATTGTGATATTAGTAAGACATCATTGAAACCATTTGATAGTTTGAATACCTTTTGTTCACATTAAGTCATTAATACAATTTATTTAAAGTGGTTATAACCCTAAAAAAATGCTCCTGTCCCTTTAATGCACAAGATATAGCACAGTGCTTTTGCCATGTCAATTGCCCCTTTCTATGTAGTACAATATCTGGTTGATCCTGCTTGTTGCTCTCTTGCTGTTTAAACTGACCACATTTATCATGGTTGCTGATCTATGATAGCATTGTCAAATTACGTATGTCCATCATCCAGCTCTCTCCTCAGCGTCTTTGCATCTCCCCCTCCCTCTCTCCCTGTCATTTCCATAGTCTGTGTGTAAAGCAGATCTCCTCCCCGCCCCTCCCTTCTCCTCCCCCTCCTCTATGATGTTAACGAGATGAAGTTGAAATCAGTTCTCTCAAAGTCAGAATGAGAAAGGAATAACAGCCCCTCCCACTAGAGTCCTTCTGCTTGGGAGTAAAAGTAGACTGAACCGTGTGACCACACAGAAGAGCTCCTATCAAAAGCTTTTGCAAAAAAAAAAAAAAAACAGTCCCATTACTATTGCCACATAAGAGAATGAATGCTGGGAGTGTGTTTATGAAACTTTACAACCACTTTAAACCTAGACATCATAAAATATTATTATTTTTATATATGATCATTAGCGTACCTAACAAATATCTGGGGCTCATGTAAATATGGTAAAAAGTTATTCCTACTGTTTGTTTAAGTGGATTTGTTTAGATAGAGCGATGTGGTGTAAATATATATATATATATATATATATATATATATATACACAGTATATATATATTTTTTTTTACTTTATCTGTTGACATGTGATTTCAATGCATTTTTTTCATTTAAATATTCCTGGAGCATCATGTCTGCATACAATGGGTTGTGGTTCCACTCCCACAACTTGATAGGACTGGTTACCTTTAAATCAAAGACAGACCTGGCTCACAGTATTTTCCTTTTTGTCCTCACCTGATCAGGACTGGAGTTGCAAGGTATCCCTTACTGCTTGTCACCCCAGCCAGGTTCAGCCTCTGCTGGGTGGAAGTCCTTCCTATATGGCCTCTAAATGAGCTATATGGTTGGAGCCCCATACTGGTGGTGCAGGTCTGTCAAAGAAAGCTTTAAATAAGCTTTGGTGTAAGTGACAGCGTTTTTCCTTTGCTTTTCATGTGCCTTTCCCTTCTTTTCTCTCTTTGTCAGTGTTTTCCTGCCCCTGTCTGTGTTGTGGGCATTTGCCATTTCCAAGCTGGCTGCAGCAGTGCACTCTGAGCATGGTTGGCAGGAAGTGATGCGGCTGCTGTATCCAGTTTCCTGGCTAGCCCTTTTCCAAGATGGGGCTGGGAGCTCCAGACTGCTATTTGAGCATGCTTAGGCATTGATATCATCACTAATGGCCAAGGGTGCCAGTTTTAAATGGTTTTATGGCATTTTTGGGCAACACGTGGTTGTGTTCTCTACTCTTCACTAGACCTTTCTATTCCGGAAGACTTAAGAGCACATTCAATCAGGGCAGTGCCAACTCTGTGGACAGCACAGTGTGTGTCTCCTTAGGGTATTTGCAAGTCAGCAATATAGTCCTTCCAGAACATCTTCATTATGTTTTTTTAAGGCTCAGCTCACGACAGTAAAATTTGGAAAATTTGCTGTGCAGGCACATACTAACACTACTGACCATTACAATTTTATCTTGCGCCCTCCCATTTGGCGAGTTCCAATTGTATGCTGCCATGATGTGCGAGGAAAAGGGAAAATTGTATACTCACCTTTCTGTAATTTTCCTTTCCTGGGGCATTATCATTACAGCATACAGACAACCACCCACATAGTGGGTGTTACAGAGAATGCTGCGAGCTGGGTCTGTCTTTGATTTATAGTTAACCAGTTCTATCAGGTTGTGGGGGCAGATGCACCAGGAAAGAAAAATTACGGAAAGGTGAGGATACAATTTTCCGTTTTAGAGTGGTTAACAACAGTTGACCAAGGCTTGTAAATACCTTATGTCAATCAATGCATCAACACACATGTTGCATGTGCTTTGATGCATTTCCATATATTTCTATAGGCCTTCCAATGCACTAAAACACAGAAAAAACTCATATTTGTAACAAGAACAAAAGGGTTGACAAGTTGTCAAACTAGGTTAACCCCCTACTCTTTTTACGTTCTAGAATTGAATAGAGTTTGACACATACTGGAATATCCCTTGAAGAAGGCTATAATAATACAATAATCTGAAACATGTTGGGATACTAGCCACACATCTGACACTGCTATAACCTCATATGGCAGTGCATAAGTGCATCAGGGTCAATACATTGTCATCTATACCATTTTATGCCTTGTCTGTATTGTTCTTAAACCTGTTTTGCAATATCTTATATACTAGGGGGAGGAATTTGTGTCCCCCTACTTGATCTAAGTTTTTATATATGATATTGATAAATAAAACCAAATTTTTATGCTATCCACTGTGTTACTTCATATAACTGCCTTTAAAGTCCAGGGGGGTTCACCTAGTTTGACAACTTGTCAACCCTTTTGCTCTCATATTTTTTGGATGTTGGCAGTACAATTACCCATGTCTCCCCAACAATTTTCGCTTTGTTCATATTTTTAACAATGAACTACAGCACTGAGATGGGAACAGACACAGAATTATGGTGAACCATGACAAATGCGGAACATGTAAGAAAAATGCAAAGATTGGTCCTTTTACTATACTCAGACTTTAAATCTCACTTCTTGTGCTAATTTTCTGAAATGTTAATCTACAAAAGTTTTTTTTTTTTTTTAATTTTACAATAAATAGACAAGAAACAAAACAAGATGATATATAATGGTTTATTTTGGAAAAGAAAACAACTAATTCATTGCCTGTTAAAATACTAAAGCACTACAACAAAGGCAAAGAATTTAAGGCACAAGTCGGAATGCCAATATGGGAATAGAGCTCAGTCTGGATTGTCTACCAGATGCTGAGTTCTGCCCATCGTTTTAGCACTACATATGGTTACCCAGTAACATTTTAATCAATCTATACATAAAAAATTATGACCCAAAGTTCAGAACAAAATAACATATATGAGGATCCATGCTTATTGTCTACAGTCTCCAAAATACATACTAATATATAGTTCTTGGTTAGTGCTTGCATTATTGCTGCAAATAATGGATTTTATATATCCACTATGAACTTGGCAAATTACTTCTTTTAACAGTGCTTACAATAAAAAGGTTTCACTAAGGGAGGAAGGCAACAAAATGACTATAACTGCTATTTAAAATTATGTAACATGTCAATAAAGTAGATGACATTAAAATAACAGAGTTTGCATGAAGACAAAACATATCAGAATACAGATTCCAATAGTTTACAGCCAGTGAAGAATCCAACAGTGTGCACATGTACAGCAAGTAGTAAAGTTTCTACAAGACTGGCTCTTCTGTATATTTGCTATATGTCAGGGATATGCAATTGGGGGACCTCCAGCTGTTGCAGAACTACAAGTCCCATGAGGCATAGCAAGACTCTGACAGCCACAAGCATGACACCCAGATGCAGAAGCATGATGGGACTTGTAGTTTTGCAACAGCTGGAGGTCCGCTAATTGCATATCCCTGCTATATGTCATGCTTTGGGTAATCAAGTGGCCGATAAGTTCTACATTTTTTAAATGTTTTAACACAATAGAAGCATTATGCATAAGGAAATCTGTACTGAGAGAAAAATCTGAAAATGCTAGTTGACTGGGTATTGTGCAATTCCATTGGCTTCAATACTAAGTCATGGGCCAAGAACAAGTACTGTTCCTGGTCATTCAGAAATGAATGAGGCCAGAGACAGCCAGGCAACTAACATTTTCACAAAGAGTAGGGCCAAGTTAATACTTTCTGCCCCCTAAGCCACTATCCATCAAATGTCCATTGGCTATCCTTAGTTAATACTAACGAGGTCGGATGTCATAGATAAAAAATGCCTGCCAGGGCTGGGAGTGCAGAGAAGAGACAGTTTTTCCACTTTGCATTCATACACCTTATTTTGCTAGACGTTTGGATCTGGGTGTACACAATTCCATCAATCCCAACTGGATTGTACTGACAGTCTGGGACCTTTTATTATTCATGATGATGTGTTACTGACAGTGACTATGTGCTGCCCTAGAATATGGCCAACGTTGGCTATGCAGAAATCTGACCCTGAGATTGAGGACAGCAATGGCCACTCTTATATTTCTCTCAGTGTTTCCTTTAACAAATAAACTATACAAAACAGCAGCTTTATAACTTCCATTAGTATCAGAATTGAGTCATAGTTCTGTTTGCCAAAGGTGGATATGTTGTTCTGTTTAGTTCTAACATTCTCTTCAGATTTAAAATGTTTTATCAACCACATGTTTTATTTATTTGTTAGGCATGAGATGTTTTAAATGCCATGGCTTCCAATTAAGCATTGTCATCTACTCTAAAAGCAGGAATTTCTAATTTGTGCTGCAACATTTGAAAGATTGCATCCATTGGCTGTATGTTTCAATATCACATTACATAGTTTTAAATTAGAGCACTGCCAATTTTATTTTCCTTCCTTGCCCACTGTGAATGAAAATCCTCTGACTCCATAATGTGTCCAAATAGACTGACTATGGAATCACAGATCAAATCAGGGTAAGGGCCTCTGCTGGCTTGATATTAACCATTAAAGCAAATTTGCTGAAAATGTAAGTAAATCCTAGTAATGCTACCTATGTTTTAATGAATGATACAGCAAAACTAGAGAGTATAAGCATCCTATAATCAAAGCAAACTAGCATTTCCCTTTAAGAGCTGTAACATTTTCAATGGCAATAATCCAAAACGTCAAAAGCATTATCAGTAAAATGTATGTATTTATACCTATTTTAACATTGTAGTTGCTTGTAATATAATACAATAAAAACACACAAGAGGCATTTATGGCAGCAAGTGGTCAACCTGCCTTCACAATATTTCCAGTAAAATGACTATTACGAAAACTGCAAAACCTAATAACGGTAACTTTTACAATGTCGAGAATTTCCCTTTACGATCAAACGAAACTAATATCCTACGAATATGAGAGATCAAAACGACATAGTAAGTAATTTTGTATCCATCGTAATGATCCTAAATGAATGTAAAAGTCGTTTAAACGAAATTACCAATTATAGTTCGGTCGTCTCCGGGAATGGGACTAAACTAGACACTAAGGTATCAGTCAGATAAACCTGTGTAATACCTCAGTCTCCTAAAAGTAAGTGTCACCCGTTCCTTCCTTTTATTTTAACCGTCA
>BLSH010527086.1:599683-610279 GCA_018402905.1 Glandirana rugosa | reverse complement strand
TTCTGGTTTTTACATTGTTGAATGCTTATTATTTTGAAGGCAGGATTAGTAAGAGCATTCTGGACAGGGGAACCAGACTAAAATGTATACAAAATGCAGCATCAATATCCATGGAACAATTTTTATTCATTCCTAGTGTCAGGCAAAGGTAAAGTTCAACATATGATCTTTATATTCTGCAATAGCACAATTAATTCCAAAAGTTTGCAGGGCTAAGAACTGACTGTGTTTGTCATAATTCAGTCTTAAAATTTACAATGTATGTAACATTAAAATATGATATATGTGAAATATGTATTTGGAGCAGGCATAAGCTTTCCATAAGGTCTGCTGACATTAGACTCTGAGATGCAGGGGCGTAATTTACCATGAGGCAAACAAGGCGTTTGCCTGGGGCGGCATTTTTTAGGGGGGGGGCAGCGTCTGTACTGGGATGATGGCATCATCCCGGTATCATTTTTTAGCGCTGACGGTTGGCTCTCTTGTAATAGCAATCAGAGCGGCTTACTAGCTGGATGTCCCCACCTCCTGCTGCCTTCCAGGGCTCTCTCGGGCTCTCCCATCCCACCTGGAGACCAGAGAGACCAGCTGGCAATCGGCTTTGCTCGGCTGTTCATAATAGTAAACCAGAAGCGGTGACATGACATCAATTCCGGTTTACTCAGGAACCATCTGAACCAGTTTTAAAAAATCGAAAGCATTCAAAAACACCGTTCTTGGTGTTTTGAATGCTTTTAAGGGCAGAGGAGGGATTTGGGGTCTTATAGATCCCAGATCTCTCCATAAAGATTACCTGTCACTACCTACTGCTGTCCCAAGTATGTTTACATTCCTTGTGACAGCAATAAAAGTGATACAAAAAAATGAAAGCAACATTGTAAAAATAAAAATAAAAGAAATTATCAATTTAAAAAAAATGTAATGTGCCCCCGTCCTCCCTTGTTTGCATGCAAAGGCGAAAGCACGAGTCGGTCCCGTACACACGTAAACAGCAATCGTCCCACACATGTGAGGTATCACCGCTAGGTCAGATCAATTCTAGCACTAGACCTCCCCTGTAAATCTAAAGTGGTAACCTGTAAGTGTCACCTATGCATAGTAACATTTACATTGTCACCATTGCACAGGCATGCACAATTTTTTAGTCTTGCCTAGGGCAGCACAAAACCATAATACACCACTGATATAACAATCACTGCATTGAAGGTCCACAACGTCAAATATAGGATTAACACTGTGAATGCAGCTGCTTCTTAATAATATGTGTACAAATAGTGAAAATCCCAACTGGTAAGTACCAATCAATCCACAGCAGCACAATGAGTGAATACACATAAACCTTCAATACATTACCATATGTGCATAAACCCAATCAATGTAAAGTGTATCTGTGCAAATTAGTGCATATTTATATATACTCTAGAAGTATTATTGTATTTTCATATCATAAAACATAGTCCATAAGTAAAATTTCCATCAATGTATCATATCAACATCCCCCCCCCCCCCCCCAAGGAAAATTATACAAAAAATGATTGGTTAAACTCACATGTGTTGCTTTTTTTTTTGCACACCACTACTATTTCTTTGTATTGGCTTTTAGAGTTTACAGATGCAGCTATTTAGAAATTGGATGAAAGGTTTAGTCTTGTAAAATGCTTTTAGATGGATAAATAGTGCATTTTATATACAAATGTATAAATCAGACCAAAAATGAGGGACAAATGAGGAGGAAAGAGGGACAGAGGAACTTTGTTCAAAATGAGAGACAGTTCCTCTAAATCAGGGACAGTTGGGAGCTACAGTTGTGCTCATAAGTTTACATACCGCGGCAGAATTTATGATTTCTTGGACATTTTTCAGAGAATATGAATGATAACACGAAAACATTTCTTTCACTCATGGGTAGTGTTTGGCTGAGGCCATTTATTATCAATCAACTGTGTTTACTCTTTTTAAATCATAATGACAACAGAAACTACCCAAATGCCTCTGATCAAAAGTTTACATATCCTGGTGATTTTGGCCTGATAACATGCACACAAGTTGACACAAAGGGGTTTGAATGGCTATTAAAGGTAACCATCCTCACCTGTGATCTATTTGCTTGTAATTAGTGTGTGTGTATAAAAGGTCAATGAGTTTCTGGACTCCTGACAAACCCTTGCATCTTTCGTCCAGTGCTGCTCTGATGTTTCTGGATTCTGAGTCATGGGTAAAGCAAAAGAATTGTCAAAGGATCTGCGGGAAAAGGTAGTTGAACTGTATAAAACAGGAAAGGAATATAAACAGATATCCAAGGGAATGAGAATGCCAATCAGCAATGTTCAAACGCTAACCAAGAAGTGGAAAATGAGGGTTTCTGTTGAAACCAAACCACGGTCAGGTAGACTAACTAACATTTCAGTCACAACTGCCAGGAAAATTGTTCGGGATGCAATGAAAAACCCATAAATATCTTCAGGGCTCTCTGAAAACGTGGTGTGGCTGTTTCAAGATGCACAATAAGGAGGCACTTGAAGAAAGATGGGCTGCATGGTTGAGTCGCCAGAGGAAAGCCATTACTATGCAAATGCTACAAAGTATCCCACTTACAATATGCCAAACAGCACAGAGACAAGCCTCAAACCTTCTGGCACAAAATTATTTAGAGTGATGAGACCAAAATTGAGCTTTTTGGCCACAACCATAAACGCTATATTTGAAGAGGAGTCAACAAGGGCTGTGAAACACGGAGGTGGATCGCTGATATTTTGGGGATGTGTGAGCTACAAAGGCACAAGAAATTTGATCAAAATTGATGGCAAGATGAATGCAGTATGTAATCAAAAAATACTGGAGGAACATTTGCATTCATCAGCCAGGAAGCTGCGCATGGGCGTACTTGGACATTCCAACATGACAATGATCCAAACACAAGGCCAAGTTGACCTGTCATTGGCTACAGCAGAATAAAGTAAAGGTTCTGAAGTGGCCATCTCAGTCTCCTGACCTCAATATCATTGAGCCACTCTGGGGAGATCTCAAACTTGCAGTTCATGCAAGACAGCCTAAGAATTTCCAGGAACTGGAGGCTTTTTGCCAAGAGGAATGGGCAGCTTTACCATCTGAGAAAATAAAGAACCTCATCCAGAAATACCACAAAAGACTTCAAGCTGTCATTGATGTTAAAGGGGGCAAAACACGGTAGTAAGAACTGGGGTGTGTAAACTTTTGATCAGGGTCATTTGGGTAGTTTCTGTTGTCATTATGACTTAAAAAGGGTAAACACGGTTGATTGATAATAAATGGCTTCAGCCAAACACTAACCATGAGTGAAAGAAATGTTTTTGTGTTATCATTCATAATCTCTGAAAATTAGCCAAGAAATCATAAATTCTGCCAGGGTATGTAAACTTATGAGCACAACTGTATGCATATCAGGAATATGAAATGTTGGGTTTACACATGCTTTGATACCCCCCCTTACTTTTCTCTACTATCTGTTAACCTGTGTCTTTTTCTTAGCCTATGTCCTCGTTTTAACTATTCCTGGATCTATCAGCCTCATAGGATGCATAAGGACTCCTCTACTACTCATCTTTAATTCTAATATGTAGAGTTTCCTGTTATCCAGCTTTTGTGTTCTGCTCCCTAACCCAGTTTCTTAATTGTGCCTACTAACCTCAGCCCTTGTTCTCTGACTGTTGTTATTCATCTGACAATTTCCTGCACATGCTTTTGATTATGTTAGGATTTTACTTGTACACCAACTACCTCAACAGTCCGTCTATATTTAAAACCTTCAGCCAGATTGCCATCTTCCCCGACCTCTGCAAATTTCAACAAATGATCTGGTATTTCACTTCAGTGATTTGCCACCTCATCAAATGAGATCAGTGGGACATAGGTAGTATACTGGACACAGTCCTATAAATTAACCACTTGCCTACCGCCCACCGTCATATGACGGCGGAGCGGTAAGCCTCTCGTTCTGGGACGACGTCATATGACGTCGTCCCTTTAAGCCGGGATTGCGCGCGATCGGGCGCGCGCATTCCGGCTCTGTTGGTGTCGGCGTGTTCCCAGGACACACCGCATCACCGACGGGGGTGAACAGCCATTGGCCATGGCTGTTTACCATGTGATCGGCCGTGACGGCTCATCACAAACGGCACTTCCCCCATTCGCACTGCGCATGCGCGCGATCGGGAGCGCGCTGCGCGTCGGTGGCGGCGTGTTCCCAGGGAACACTGCCTGTCACCAACACTGGTATCAGCCACCGGCCGGCGGCTGTTACCTTGTGATCGGCTGTGATCTACTTCACAGCCGATCACATCCAATGTAAACAGAGCCCCCATAAAGTGTACCTGTCATCATAAAGTGTACCTGTCATCAGACTGTCATCATAAAGTGCACTTGTCACCCGTCAGTGACCGTGGCCTGTCACCCATCACCCATCAGCCACCGTGGCCTATCACCCATCAGTCACGTAGCGTGTCACCCATCGGCGACCGTGGCCTGTCACTGACCCATCACGCATCAGTGGCCATGGCGTGTCACCGGTCAGTGACCGTGGCGTGTCACCCGTCACCTGTCAGTGACCGTGGCGTGTCACCTGCCACCCATCAGTGACCATGGCGTGTCACCTGTCAGTGACCATGGCTTCTCACCCAGCCAGTGACCGTGTCACCTGTCACCCATCAGTGACTGTGGCGTGTCACCCGTCAGTGACCTGGCGTGTCACCTGTCACCCATCAGTGACCGTGGCGTGTCACCTGTCACTGACCGTGGCGTGTCACCCGTCACTGACCGTGGCATGTCACCCGTCACTGACCGTGGCGTGTCACCCGTCAGTTAACGTGGTGTGTCAACCGCCACACATCAGTGACCATGGCCTGTCACCCATCAGTGACCACCGCCAGTCACCCGTCACCCATCAGTGCCCACCGCCAGTCACCCATCACCCATCAGTGACCGTGACCAGTCACCCATCAGTAACCACCACCAGACACCCATCACCAAATCAGTGACCACCGCCAGTCACCCATCACCCATCATTGACCACCGCCAGTCACCCGTCACCCATCAGTGACCACCGCCGGTCACCAATCAGTGACCACCACCAGTCACCCGTCACCCATCAGTGACCACCGCCAGTCACCTGTCACGCATCTGTGACCACCGCCAGTCACCTGTCACGCATCTGTGACCACCACCAGTCACCTGTCACACATTAGTGATCACCGCCAGACACCGGTCACCCATCAGTGACCACCGCCAGACACCCATCACCCATCAGTGACCACCGCAAGACACGCGTCACCCATCAGTGACCATCGCCAGTCACCCATCAGTGACCACCGCCAGTCACCAGTCACCCATCAGTGACCACCGCCAGTCACCTGTCACCCATCAGTGACCACCACCAGACACCCATCACCCATCAGTGACCATTACCAGACACCCGGCACCCATCAGTGACCACAGCCAGTCACCCATCGGTGACCACAGCCAGTCACCCGTCACCCATCAGTGACCACCACCAGTCACCCATCAATCACCACCACCAGTCACCCGTCATCCATCAGTGACCACCACCAGTCATCCGTCACCCATCAGTGACCACCACCAGACACCCATCACCCATCAGTGACCACCGCCAGACACCCGTCACCCATCAGTGACCATCGCCAGTCACGCGCCACCCATCAGTGACCACCACCAGTCACCCATCAGTGACCATCGCCAATCACCTGTCAGTGACCGTCACACCCATGAGCAAACATCACCTGTAAAAGTCTCACACATTTGGCATCGCCATACTCAGGAGGAATAGCAGAATGTATTTTGGGGTGTCATTTTTGCTATGTACATGCTATGTGTTGGAAATATCATATAAATGGACAACTTTGTGTAAAAATAAAAGCGTTTTCATTTTTTTCGGGTAGAATGAGCCATGACCGGAAAAGGGGGAACCTTGCCCCGAACCGAATACGCATGGGTCACTGTCTGTCTGATCCAACGAGAAATCGTAGCCGACGAGGCCGCCAAACCTTTGCGCGGACCCTCTGTCAGCACAAACAAGGCATCAGCTTTTTGAAAAGAAGCTGTAGCACACAATTACACTCTTAAGGCCCTTACTACATCCAAGGCATGCAACTCAATTTTTTTGGGTGCGATGGACGAGGGCACAAAGGAAGGAAGGAAGGAGAGGGTCGCAAGACCGCCTTATCCTTATGCAGGACCAGGTAGGGGGACTTGCACGATAGTGCTGCTAATTCAGACACCCGTCTGGCGGAAGTGATGGGTACTAAGAAAGCCACCTTCTGCGAGAAGAGTTGTAAGGAAATCTCCCTGATATGCCACGAATTGAAAATGGAGGTCTCCCACTGCAAAGCACAAGAAGCGCTGATGCCATGGACAAATGGGTACATGGAGTTACGCATCCCTGATGTCCAGGGATGCCAGAAAATTCCATCTGATGGAGGGCGGCCACAACCGAGCGGATAGATTCCATCCGGAATTTCCGCGCCCTGACATACCGGTTCAGGGTCTTTAGGTCCAGTACTGGCCGAACACCTCCCCCTTTTTTGGGAACCACAAATAGATTTGAGTAGAAACCTCTCTTCTAGAAGCACTGGTCTGAAATTGCTTGAACAGCCCCAAAAAGGGCCTCTCGGCAATCCTGCGGGAGTCCTAAGTTTGTGTTGAACTCTATCCTGTACCCAGCGGACACCACTTCCCGGACCCAATGGTCGGGAACGTGAGCCAGCCACCGGTCTGCGAACCCCAGAAGACGTCCCCCCACCCGAAAACCCGGGTGGGGGCAACCCATCAGGCTAAGGAGGACTTGTCTTCTGCCTTTTCGGTTTTGCGCTGCCACTGCCGCTTACCGGCCCCTGCAGCGGCCTTACCGGGATGGGTCCCCTTACCTGTTGCGCTCGAGGAGCGAAAAAACTTCTTCTGACCCGAGGGAGGGGGCCCCATGGCGAAACTCGCGCCTCCGGGGCTCTGGAAGGAAAGTACTCTTACCTCCCGTAAAGTCCTTTATGATCTCGTCCAAACGAGAACCAAATAGACGTCCACCCTGAAAAGGAAGGTCAGCAAGACATTTCTTGGAAGCATGGTCGCCAGACCAAGAACGCAACCAAAGTATCCATCTGAGGATAACGGCAAAAATCAATATCCTGGATAACATCGGCAGTAAATCAACGGCCGCATGACAAAGGTACTTGAACCCTTGGAGCAAAAACTCAGCCCTCTGCGGTGCATCCATTAGGCGGCCGCATTCCAGATCAGACTGGAGCTCCGCCATACGCTCAGACAGATGTTGAGCCGCCATGGCGGACGCCTGGGCTGGCCGCACGGCAGAACCTGCCACCAGGAAAAGCGACTTTAAAAGCGCCTCTGTTTTTCTATCAGCGGGGTCCTTGAAAGAAGGAGACCCTTCCAGAGGAATAGTCGTCGCCTTACTAAGGCCGGCTATCGGTGGGTCCAGCACAGGCGATTCCCATTCTTTCAAAAAGCTTTCCTCAAAGGGGTAGCGAGCAGCGAACCGCCTTGACAGCGAAAAGGAAAGCTGCGGACGTTGCCATTCATGGTAAAGAAAATGATCAAAAAATTGATCGTAGGGGTAAGCCTTGGGGGCCCTAGAGGGCCTAGAGGACCCACACACATACGCAGCAGACTGCGATTCACCATCCTGGCTCAATCGCAGCGTAGTGCGAATGCCAGTGATAATGGCAGTGACTAACGCTTTTTCGCGCGCAGCCGCCGCCCCTTGATCCTCTTCACCGTCTGATGGGCCCAGTTCCCCATCAGATAGGTCCACTGGGGTCCCTGAGACCCCTGAGGCTACTTCCGGATCAGAATCCTCCCCGATGAATAAAGGGGAGGAAGGGGACGCTGCCTGTTGGGCGACCTCCGCCCGGGGAAGAAATTCACTAAAGACCGCCCGCAGCTGGTCTAAAAATGCCCCTTGCGCAGATTGCACCGCCGCTGATGCCTCCTCAGCAGGTTCAGCAGTGTAATCTGCCATTGCTTTGTCCCCAGACCCCTCTCAGTGACACGCACGAGGTACTAAAGAGGATGAGGCACCCCCACACTGCCGCACACCACCGCCCTACAGCGCACCAGGGAACCCAGGAGGACTGCACCCGCTGCCACCAGCACCCACAGGGGAGCCCAGCTGTTACTTGCTGTTTGTTGCTGCCAGTAACCCTGGAGGATCATCAGAAGAGCCGCGCCGTCCGATCACCACCGCTCCACAGAGAAGGGAAAACGCTGCACACACGTTTTTGCAAAGACGTGGTCAAAATGGCTGCCGTTAGACACTAGAGGCCGAAACTCCCTGTACAGAGACGTGCAGTACCGCAAACGGCCGCTCTGAGCGCTAGAGGGAAAGTCCCATAGGCCAAATATGTCTGCGGCTACGGCAAAATGGCGGCGGTCCGCCGCAAAATGGCGGCCGATCGCCGCATGGCGGTGAAAACAAAAATGAAACAGCGCAGACGGGCTGGGTGCGGTGCGGGGGTAGGAGGGGGGTGTGTGAAGGGGGCAGGAGCTCCACGCGCCCCTGCCAGCGGCTACCCAGACAAAAAGAAAAAATATATATATTTTTTTTTTCCGTCGGTCCCCTCTGACTGGGGGGAAGGCAGGAACTCTCACTCACCACTCCGGACGAGCGCCATGGGTAGCCACCCAGTCGCAGACTTTCTGCCCCTGCCTGGACGGTATGCTGCAGGCCAGAAAATCACCCTACCGAATCGCATCCGGGCTGGGCGTAAGTGGGGATCACCCCAGGCCACCCGCACGGAACGGGCATTATGCGGCGGGTCCCCATATTGCGGGACTGGCTCGCATCAGTCGGCCAGGTCGGGGAAAGTACAGAGCCCATGGACTCTCCATGCCCCGACCGGCTTCTTGATAGCAGATCATCTTGATATAAGACAATAAAATAAAATAAAAAGAATGGTCACAAACAGGACCACAATTCTCCTAAAGGGAAGCCAGGTCAATTCCTTGCAAACCAGTCATTTAAACTGATGAGCTATGTTATGGAGGGGGTTTATGTGGGAAGAGAGGACGGCCCCATGGGAGGGGCCAGCTGTTTCTTTTCCCTGCCTAGTTAACTCCTGGTGAGACCAGCATAAACCCCACACGTAATGGAGAGCTGCGTCTGTCAGTGAATGATAGGAGAAAATGCGTTTTCATTTTTTTCCCACATTTTCCAAAGACTACTGGAAAAAAAATTACATGTTCAAAAGACTCATTATGCCTCATAGATTATACGTTGGGGTGTTTTCTTTCCAAAATGGGGTCATTTTGTGGGCAATTCCATTGTCCTGGTGCCCCAGGACCTTCAAAAATGTAATAGGGGGTTGAGAAATGAGATGTGTAATTTATGCTTGTAGAACGCCTGAAGGTGCTAGTTCAATGTTGGGCCTCTGTATGTGGTCAGGATATGTAAAAGTCTCACACATGTGGTATCGCCATACTCAGGAGGAATAGCAGAATGTATTTTGGGGTGTCATTTTTGCTATGTACATGCTATGTGTTGGAAATATCTTATAAATGGACAACTTTGTGTAAATAAAATGCGTTTTAATTTTTTTCCCACATTTTCCAAAAACTACTGGAAAAAAATGAACCATTCCAAAGACTCATTATGTCTCATAGATTATTCGTTGGGGTGTTTGCTTTCCAGAATGGGGTCATTTTGTGGGCAATTCCATTGTCCTGGTTCTCCAGGGCCTTCAAAATGTGATAGGTCTTCATGACATTAGATGTGTAATTTATGTCCCTAGAATACCTGACGTCGCTCCCTGAATGTTGAGCCTCTGTATGTGGCCAGTCTGTGAAAAAGTCTCAGACATGTGATATTGCCATACTCAGGAGGAGTAGTAGAATGTGTTTTGGGGTGTAATTTGTGGTATGCATATGCTGTGTGTGAGAAATAACCTGTTACAATGACAATTTTGTGAAAAAAAAAGAAAAAAAAATCTTCATTTTGCAAAGAATTGTGGGAAAAAATTACAACTTCAAAAAATTCACCATGCCTCTTACTAAATACCTTGCAATGTCTACTTTCCAAAAAGGGGTCATTTGGGGGGTATTTGTATTTTCCTGGCTTGTTATGGTCCTTTCACACACACGGACCGTTCATCAGTTCATCCGTTTTTCATCCGTTTTTTCATCGTTGGTCATCAGTTTTTCATCAGTTTTTTTTTACATTCACTACCAATGCAAAAACGGATGAAAAACTGACTGTTCGTCAGTTTACATCCGTTTTTCGTCCGATCCGTTTTTTTGACGGATGAAAAAAAGGACTTTCATCCGTTCAAAAAAACGGAAGCGGATGAAAACGGATGCAAATGAATGATCATCAGTTGTCATCCGTTTTTCCAGAGATGTATTAACCCCTTCCTTACCGGGCACTTAAACCCCCCTCCTGCCCAGACCAATTTTTGGCTTTCAGCGCTGTCGCATTTTGAATGACAATTGCGAGGTCGTGCGACGTTGTAAATTCACGGGCCATTCCTTCCCCAATTATGTAGAGACCTTTTTGCCTACTGTTGACTACTAGTAAGTAAACGTAGGCAAAAGTAGGCGAAG
>BLSH010527086.1:563670-581281 GCA_018402905.1 Glandirana rugosa | reverse complement strand
GTGGTTCTCAACTCCGGTCCTCAGGACCCACCAACAGGCCAGATTTTAAGTATTGCCTTGGGGAGATGCAGACTAGACTACTGCAATCACTGAGCAGCAAATGCTATCACCTGTGATGTATTTCAGTTATCCTGCAAACCTGGCCTGTTAGTGGGTCCCGAGGACCGGAGTTGAGAACCACTGACCTAGAGGAATTGATGATGGTTTGCAGCCAAAGGGTAGTCACACCAAATACTGATTTGATTTAGATTTGTTCTGTTCGCTAATTCTTTTAAATTTTGTAAACTGATAAAAATAAACACTTAAAATATATATTTATATAATATACATATATAATGTATTACTTTACAGTATTTCTAGACACCTGTCTAAAACTTTAGCAGAGTACTGTATATACATTTTCAAAATGAAAACAGAGATATGGTTTTAAAAAGAAAATGTATGTATTTTCACAGGTAGTTATAGGCCCATAAAGCCTTTGCTTACTCTGCAAAGCTTATCAAAACTTGGAAAAAAGAAATCTTCTAGAGAAAATCTGGTTTATACATATCAAATTATTTCTGTTTGGATTTAAACATTCTATTCCACTATAGGTCTGAAAATCAGACCATGAGGGAGGCAGCATTATTACTAAGTAACAATGCGGTGGTGCACTGTATATTTATACTGGGTTCCTAATTTCAGTTTTCAGTTTCAACAAATTCATGGAAATTAAATCTCATGTACTGAGCATACACAGTTCTCTTGTGGACAAAAAATGTGACGTTACATAATAACAATTTTGCTAAAATGTGGAATCAATATGCTACCAGATGTCTGAATCCTAGTAGAAAGTCAGGAACTACTGACATTTTTATGAGGGTTTCTCTATTGTTAGCAGTGTAAAAATACTCCCCGTCTCCCCTATAATTGTTTACTGAGTTCTGAAACTGGCAGTCTCACTTTCAAAATAAATTGTAACTTTGTAAAGTGGATTATTAATTGGCAAATGAGGTGAAACAAATTCCACATTCACTTTGCAAAGAAAATAGCCAATGATATGCAATGGAAATGTAAAAAAAATGATTTTTGCATTCATGATCCAGTCAGTACACCTTTACCCTTTGATTAAGGTAAGTGGAAAATCACTTTGCAAAGAGAAAATGCTTTTAGCTTAGAGAAAAGTGCCAAGCTTGGGTTCTTTGCCATTCCGTTTGGTCAAACCCAGAAGAAAGCTGAGAACTTCCTTCCAGGTCTGGCCAAGCCTGGGTTCGAACCAAACTCAAGCTCATCCCTATTAATTAATGAGAAGTTGTGCTGATCCAGTTATGTGTGAGAAGAATCCTATTCTTTTATCGTCGCTGCATATGAATTGGCATTCTTTATGAAGTGAACCTTCACCTTATTAACTAAGCTGAAAGTGAAAATTCACATTGCAAAGTCAATATTCACATTGAGAGTGAACATGCTGTCTGTGATCTATATAAGCCTAAACAGGCTAAGAGGCTAAAAAACTGACATGATTTAGAAATGTACTTCTTTATAATCAGAGGCAGAGATCACAGGTGGCCTGCAGAAGTGGATTCTTTATATCCAACATAAGCCATAGTCTAGGTGGCATGGCTGACAGTGGTAGCACACAGCTCCCTACACATCATATTACAGAGTCAGTAATGCATTCCTATGCATAATAAAAAATGTAAAATAAATAATTCCAGGCTACCGCCTTGCTTGCCTGTGCATTATGGCTGGGTCTGCTTTGTTACTGTCCTAGCACATTGTTTTTAAACTGTATACTTAAAGGTAACCCATTTTGGATTCCAACATCGAGTCGACTGGTAGGGTAAGGTAACTGTTTGCCCTGTTCTAGTCATCAGTTCTAGATATAAGAATGCAGAGAGGACAGGCTGTCTCTTTAAGCAATTTTGTATCCATCCTTGGCTGGCCTTGAGTGGTTATGACATAATGTTTCAGTAATGTGATAGTAGGGGTATCCAGAGCTGTTTGGGGTAGGAGAGGGGCAACACAAGATAGTCCGCTCTGGGGGGCAAGAAATATAAATCCAGCTCTGGGGCTGTCAAGCTACAAAGTGATTTATGCAGGTAGCAATAACATTTGACAACTACATGTGGATAAAATGAATGTATAAAGATTAGGAACCTCTATACCGGCCTTTTTCAACCAGGGTGCCCAGGACCATGGGGTGCCTTCAGGTTTGTTCAGGGATGCCTTGGCCTAAAAACTGACCAAACATGGTATACAAGCATGCTTTTTAGTTACACAAAGCCAAAACTTTTCATCACCCCATGTCCTGACGTCAACAGTTTATAAGGGGGACATTGGACCCTACACAGCATCCTTGTTTTTACCTTACCCCTTTCCGTCAGCAATGTCTGTTACATTAGCAAAGTGAGGGAGAGAAACTGAGGGAGAAGAGAAGCATTGGAATAGTAGTCAGTGCCAGTGTGCTTTGGAAGAATAAATCACCTTGGACATTGGGTGTCCTATGTATGTGAATGCTGCTGCATGATGTAAACCTATTAGCTTTGTTTTTTATGTTTTACAACAGGGTGCCTTGAGATTTTGCATAATTTAAAACTGAGATTGACTTAAAAAAAGGTTTACAAACACTGCTTTATATAATTGCAATGAAATAAAAAGTATTCTGTATTACTGAAGGATTTTAATTGGAAATGATGCTGGTTTCGATAGAAAGGAGGGCCCTTAATGGTTTTGCTCAGAGACTCATCACACGCACTATAGGTAAAACCCTCCGTATAAACTCACAAATTACAAAAAATATGGCGTCAAATTCTTTTCATTACTTTCATCTTTTCTTTCTCTTGTCATATATGCATCTTTTTGTGCTGCCCATATCCTATTTCTACTACTGTTTGAAAATGAGGTACATGGCACTGAAATGCATAATTTATAAAGTCTATGTGGAGCTATTCAGGAAACATTCTTCACAGACAACTGCATAAGCATCAAGCAGCTCAAATCAGGCAACTGCATCTTCTCCTGGTTAACGAAACAAAAACAAAACTGACGTATGCAGTGCTGAAAGAGCCCAGGGTGTGGAATCCTAGAATCATCGCCTGCAGCACACGCACGCAAACCCTACAACGCAGTAAATAGAAGCCAGCTCTACTCCCTTAGGAAAGACAACAGAGGTCCTCGGCGTGCAGGACTGCAGCAGTGTTCTGTGGCCTACACCTCTTGCTGGAAATACCACTACAAGCTAGTCATCAATTCCATCTGATGAAGTGACTTCAAATTCGCCTCTGAGACAAGAAAGCAGTATAAACAATTGGCAGATGATTGCTTAACTAAATATTTGTTACCACAAAAAAACAACTGATATATATATATATATATATATATATATACACATACAGTGTATACTTATGAGCCAAAACGTTATGACCACTGACAGGTGAAGCGAACAACATTTCTTATGTCACTACTATGGCATCTGAAAATGGGTGGGATATATTAGTCAAGTAAACATGTTGTCCCTGAAGTTAAAGCGGTAGTAAACCCGCTGACCGAAATAAAAATAAAAAAAAAGCCTGCAAGAAAATCGCATAATATGTTAGTATGCATCGCATACTAACATATTATGAAATACTTACCTTAGAACGAGGCCCCCGATGCCCGAGTCGGTCAGCGCTAAGGACGCTGACATCTTTGTCCTCTTCTGTCTTCCGGGTACGCGGCTCCGGCGCTGTGAGTGGCCGGAGCCGCGTGACGTCACTCCCGCGCATGCGCGCGGGAGCTCTTCGCACCGGCAGCCAGCTCTGAGATGCCGGCCGCCTCGGCCGGATCGTCAGAGCGCATGCGCCGCTAATGTCAGCGGCTACATGCAGGGCGAATATCTCCTGAACCATGCAGGTTTAGGAGATATTCTTTTTATCTACAGGTAAGCCTTATTATAGGCTTACCTGTAGGTAAAAATAGATTTTAGGGTTTACTACCGCTTTAATGTGTTGAAAGCAGAAAAAATGAGCGAGCGTGAGGGTTTGAGCGACTTTGAAAAGGGCCAAATTGTAATGGCGATATGACTGGGTCACATAATCTCCAAAACTGCAGCTCTTGTGGGGTGTCCCCCGACCAAAAATGGTCCAAGGAAGGAAAACGTGCAAACCTGGAACAGGGTCATGGGCGGCCAAGGCTCGTTGATGCCGGGAGTGGAGACTAGCCCATGTAGTCTGATCCAACAGAAGAGCTACTATAGCTCAAATTGCTGAAAATGTAATGCTGGTTCCGATAACAAGATGTCAGAACACACAGTGGGATTGATTTACTAATACTGGAGAGTGCAAAATCTGGTGTAGCCAATCAGCTTCTAACTTCAGCTTGTTCAATTAAGATTTGGCAAAAACCTGGAAGCTAAATTGTTTCTATGCAGAGCTGCACCAAATGTTGCACTCTCTGGGTTTAGTAAATCAACCCCAGTGCATTGCAGTTTGTTGCGTGTCGGTCTGTGAACCACATACTGGTCAGGGTACCCATGATGACCTGTGTCCCCAGCCAAAAGCACCTACAATGGGCATGTGAGCATCAGAACTGGGCCACGGAGAAATGGAAGAAGGTGGCCTTCTCTGAAGAATCACATTTTTTTTAAATCATGTGGATGGCTGGGTGTGTGTGTGTGTTACTTAGGGAAAAGAGGGCATGAGGATACAGTATGGAAAGTAGGTAAATTGTCAGAGGCAGTATGATGTTTTGGGCAATATTCTGCTGGGAAATCATGTGGATGTTACTTTGACACATATACCAAGTCGCGGTTCAGAGTTCGTGGCCTCAGTCGTTTGTAGATTTTTCCTCTCCAGCAGATGTGCAGCCCAGCATCATAACAATTTACCGCGTGTAGCTTTCTTGAGTGTTTCGCTGAGTGTTCTTGTGTTTTTCATTCTTCTTAAATCCTTAAGATGCCACCCAAGTGCCCTGCACCTTCTAAGGCTTCTGGCAATGAACCTAAGCACCAGAAGAAGTTTAAGACACTCCAGGAGAAGGTTGAACTACTAGATTTGCTCTGGGAACTGAAAAGTTATGCCGCAGTAGTGCGCCATTATGGAATCAATGAAAGTACCATTCAGGATGGAATCTACTTTGGCATTGTGGATCACCAACTGCAGGAAGAGGAACATCCCCTTGGAGGGTAACATCATCCGTGAGAAAGCACAAAAATTGTACCAGCAATATGCTACAGAAGACAATGCAGAAGCTACCAAAGAACTGCAACCAGGACAGTCAACAGCACCGGAGCCTGAAGATTTTCAAGCCAGTAAGGGATGGTTTGATCGTTTTCAGAAACAATTCAATATTAAAAGTGTTTCTCTACATGGAAGCAGCATCTGCCAACAAAGAAGCCGTGGAAAAGTACCCTGAGATTTTCAGGCATGTTATAGAGGAGAAGGGATACAAGCCCGAACAAGTTTTCAAAATGGATGAGACTGGCTTGTTCTAGAAGAAGATGCTGTCCAGAACTTACATCATAAAGGACAAAGCCAAAGCTCTAAAGTTTAAGGCACAGAAGGACAGAATGATGCTCATTATGTGTGGCAATGCTGATGGTTACAGGATGAAACCAGGCCTCATCTACAAAGCAGTGAACCCTAGGGCCCTCAAAAACAAAAATAAAAACCTGCTGCCTGTCTACTGGATGCACAACCCTAAGGCCTGGATGACGAAAGTCCTAGCTTCAAACTGGTTTCACCAGTGCTTCAACCCTCAAGCCAAGGAATACCTAAACGATTTAGGCACGGACTTCAAGGTGTTGGTCATTATGGATAATGCTAGCGGCCACCCTTTGGATTTGTATTGCAAAGGAGTCCAGATTGAGTTCCTCCCTGCCAACACCACCTCCCTCATCCAACCTATGGACCAAGGCATGATCTGTGCCTGCAAGGCTCTTTATACCCAGAATTCTCTCCAACATCTTGTGGGTGCAATGGACGAGAATTTTACATTAAAGGGCTACTGGTGTAATTTTACAATCACAACATGCCTGTCAGTCATCTAATCTGCTCTTAAGGAGATGAAAAAGGAAACCCTCAACACATGCTGGAAGAAGCTGTGGTCAGAGTGTGTCCATGACTACAAGGGCTTCTCACCTGAAGAAATTCAGCATGAGGCTGTTGACAAGGTCGTGAGACTGGCAAAAATACTTGGTGGTGAAGGTATTGATGACATTACTCAAGATGAGGTCAACAACCTCATCGATGCCCACTCTGAACCCCTGACGGACCAGGATTTGTTAGAGTTAACAATGTCTGCCAGTGAAGAGGAGGAGGAAGCGACAGATCAAGAGGAGGAGCAGGAGCAGGGCCTGACATTGGAACTTTTGTCCCAGATTATTAGGACAGTGATGGAGTGCAAGAGATGATTGAAGCATGGGATCCCTATATGGTTCGGGCTCTCAAAGTGAATAATGGCATTGATGCTGCCATTCAGAAAAACTGTATAAAACCCTCCTCACCACCATAAAGTAACAATGACGGCAACATCCCATCACAATGTTCCTCAAACCTATCAAGAAAAGCCAGCACGAAACCCCACCAGAAGAAGATCCGTCAGAAGATACGACTCCTCCTCAAGCGACTAAAGAAGAGGCGGCACCCGAGGAGCTGTAAATCCTTTGCTTTGCTGTTCAGTCGTTATCTTCATTACAGACATACCTTCATCATACTGTACAGCTAATTCATCATCATCATCATCTTCAATCAATTTCATTCATTATTGGTGAGTACCGTTACATTTTACTGTATTATTTTTTTATTACATTTAATTATTACTGTACAGTATTTAGCCCAAAAATAGGCATTTTTTGAGCACATCCAAAATTTCAGGGATCAACGGTATATATACTGTATATATAAATAAATATATATATATATATATAGAGTGTGAGAGAGAGAGAGAGACAGAGCTGCATTAATCATGGTCTTCTATATTAACCCCTTCTCACCTAAGGGTAAAACAAATCTAAATGCCTAAGCTCAATTTTGCAATTGTGACATGTGTTAGTAAAACCGTACATATCATCACAACTACTTTGTGCATCCAGGTGTCTGTTTCAGGACCAATTGGGCTTTCATTTGGTAGTAAATAGTTATGGATATCTCTATTTTTTTTTTTTTTATTGTCAAAGGAATACTGGCCCAAAATAGTAAAAAAAAAAAACATTTTTTTAAAAATGTAGCTGTATATTTCTTGTTACTACCACAACCTACCACCAAAGAACAACCCAAAATAAATTCTCCTGCTCCTGATGTTTGCAGCAATGCCACATATGTGTATGTTGTTTGTACCTGTAGTACAGCCCAGAAGCAATAGTGCACATATTGTTTTTTTTTTTTTTTTGTCCTACCTAAAACACACTGACATTAACTGACAATGATGCTAATTTAAGAAAACAAAAAGAAAATCCTGTCCAAAATATACTGACCTTTGATCTGGAACTTGACCTTTGACCCTTACTTGACCCAAACACTAACCATGGCACTGACCTAGATCAAACCTATTTTACTTTATTTTCCATTATTTTTTTATTTTAAAACATTTTAACAAACACATTTTTTTTATTTCTGCAAGGAACGAGAAAGATACATTGTATCCTTCTACTCCATTCACAGAAAGAAAAAAACACAGGGGCGGGCTTCACAGTGACTGATCAATGTGGTAGCCAATCAGGCTACCACAGCGATCAGGTGACTCGGATTCTGGAGATCCGTGTCCTGATTGTTAGTATGGTACCCAGGGCTCTCAGTGAGGCCCCGGTCTCTGTGCTGGGAGCGCGCCATGCAGCACGCTCCCAGCATAAAGGATGAAACACATATATGGGGGCCCGTGTAAAAATGCCAGTGCAGTGAGGCCGCATTTATGTGTTACGTCGGCATGAAGGGGATAAAGTAGATCTAAAGGCAAAACTATTTTTATTTTTGGATAGCGAAAGGGAGGGTCATGTTTTTTTTTCTTTTTGCCATCTGTATCCAATTTGGGAGATTACCCTTCATTTGTTCTATAGCTACAATAGGAAGTTAGAGGATATCCCTTCAAGGTGAGTTCTAGTATCCCCATTGGAAGATTTCTCCTGCATTACTGTTCTGGTGACAGCCCAAAATCTGTGATTTTCCATTACTTTTACTTTCACCCTAAGTAATAACAGTAAATAGAACAAATAGAGAGGGTGAATCTCCCTAACAGGGGCACGAAATGTGATAAAAACATGACAGGTGTTCTAATCCCTCTCCACTCTATCCAAAACAAAGAAAACAACAAGTTTGGCCTTTAGTCATACTTTAAAGCTGGAGTTCATCTCTAATTCTTGGCTTATTTAGTGTTGGTGTTATTTAAAACTCATTCATAAAGATACACAGGGAATAGTTATTAATATGTACAGCAGGGACGTGCGGTGTGGTCAGTGGCTGGTGAGGCACTGGATAGTATCAGAGCCAGATACACACAGATTATACGCTGCAAACGTTGGAGTGAGGGCACTAATTCTAGCACTAGACCTCCTCTGTAACTCTAAACATGTAACCTCTAAAATTTTTTAAAAGCGTCGTCTATGGAGATTTTTAGGTGCTGAATGTCTTACTCGGAGTAACATCATCTTTCACATTATACAAAAAAATCAGCTAACTTTAACCACTCCAGATCCGCGCTATTGCCGAAGTACAGCTCCAGCGCGGATCTGAAATGCCCGGACGACGTCCATGGACGTCGTCCCCTGTGCACGCTCATTACGCGCCCCGATGTCTTTTAACAGCCTCAGAATGGGGAACCACCGATGTAAACACGGCGGTTCTCCGTTCTGTGACAGGGGACATACCAGATCTACTGATCCCTGTCACTGGGATCAGTTAGATCTGTTATGTCCCGGCCAGCCCTGCCCCCCCCCACAGTTAGAACACACCCAGGGAACATATTTAACCCCTTCACTGCCCCCTGCAGGTTAACCCCTTCACTGCCAATGACATTTACACAGTAATCAGTGGATATTTAAATTTCTGATCGCTGTATAAATGTCATTGGTCCCAAAAATGTGTAAAAAATGTCCGACATGCCCGCCCCAATATCGCAGTCCCGATAAAAATCACAGATCGCCGCCATTACTAGTAAAAAAAAAAAATAATAAAAATGCCATAAATCAATTCCCAGTTTGTAGACGCAATAACTTTTGCACAAACCAATCAATATACGCCAATTGCGATTTTTTTTTTTTACCAAAAATATGTAGAAGAATATATGTCGGCCAAAACTGATGAATAATTTTTTTTAATGGATTTGTACTTTAGCAAAAAGTAAAAAATATTGTTCTTTTTGCAAAATTGTCGCTCATTTTTTGTTTATAGCGGCGATCAGAAATGACGTAGGGGTGATCAAATACCACCAAAAGAAAGCTCTATTTGTGGGAAAAAAAGGACTCAAATTTTATTTGGGTACAACGTCGCACGACCGTGCAATTGTCATTCAAAATGCGACAGCGCTGAAAGCCAAAAATTGGTCTGGGCAGGAGGGGGGTTTAAGTGCCCAGTAAGGAAGGGGTTAATGGGTTTTTATTTCATTCATGAAACAGTTTCTTTCCAAAAAAAAAAAAGTGTTTGAAAAATTGCTACGCAATACCGTGTGACATAAAAAGTTGCAACGGCCACCATTTTATTCTCTAGTGTGTCTGTTAAAAATATATATATAAGGTTTAGGGGTTCTGAGTAATTTTCTAGCAAAAGAAATTATGATTTTTACATGTAGGAGAGAAGTGGCAGAATTGGCCTAGGTGGCAAGGGGTTAATTACTATAAGTAAGTAATATACAAAGAATTATTATATATTGTTTTTAAGGTAATTTACTGTATTTCAAAAACTGTACTCAAGTAGGTGGCTTAACGGACTTAACTGACAAATTACTGAAGTTTGAAGTTGTAACTTCCAACCAGTAATTTCACAGTATATAAATAATATATGATTATGTTATATGATATAGCATAATAATATATGATTTAGCTTGTACCTTTTCATCAGCAGAAGATTCTCCCTTTTAACTGTGTGAGAAAAACATGGGATTATGGGTAAATCTTATAAACACAAACCCATGTTTTTCCTAGTAGTTAAGAGGCTGGGCTAGAAGGGAGTATTTGTCTTTTAGAGATATGCCCCCTTCTATGACACTGCAGAGAGAGCTGTGCCTCCACTGCAGCATTTGTATTGGACAGTTTGGGTCAATGGTACTTTACCATTGGTCCAAGACTTCAAGCTGTCCATTGAGCTCAGTGCCTCTGACAAGAAGTGAGGAGAGGCACTGTGAGCTCATCCACAGGGGGCCACAGCACATCCACAGTTGTTAAGAACTAAAAGCGCAGAGAGAGAGCACACAGAGGCTCTTAGATTGTAAGCTCTAACGAGCAGGGCTCTCTGATTCCTCTTGTACCAAATTGTGATGTAACTGTACTGTCTGCCTTCATTTTGTAAAGGCTGTGCAAACTGGTGGCGCTATATAAATCCTGTATAATAATAATAAAAATAATCCTCTCAGTCTGCTGCAAACGCAGTGTGTCAGCTTGTATTTAAACTGGCTGCTCTGTATGTAGCTTCTGACAGGCTGCGCAAGGAGCCCCATATCTCTGGAACCATAGGTTGTAGGACCCCCACATTTTTACCAGTGGTGGGGTAGGAGATCGGCTACCACCCCCCCCCCCCCCCCAATTTGGTCACCCTCAAAGCTCGATCATTTTTTTTTTCTTTTTTATGTTCATGGCAGGTGAGGCTCCCAGTATATACTTTTTGTATTTGGAAGAAAAATAATGTTCCATATATTTTTGGGGATGGTAGCAGGAAATTAAGCCCCGCTGTGTCCTACTTCTCAAGGTCCCAATTAACAAACTAACCAATACACACAATGCAGTTTCATCCACAACAATCCACAATCAGGCCCCATACACTTAGTTTTTATTTAATTGTATGTAAATCTTAGCAAAGAACTTTTCTCACCCTTTTTGAGTACATTCACACCTGCAAATGCACCCGCACTAAGATTAGATGTGACAACCCCAACGGGGGTTTCCGCAATTAGCTGCGGGAGTCAGCCATGTTATAAAAGTGATGCAGCTGGCTCATGCAGCTAATTGAGGGCATTTGCATGTAATCCCTCATGCAGTGATCACATATGAGTGATTGGCCCTGGATGCAGGCAGGCTGCATGTAAGGCCGGGCGGGGCTCATCTTCACATGAATCCTACTTGTAAACCAGGTGACAGCCCCTACGTGCAAGTTGCAGGGCCTCAAAGGTTGTTCAGCCCAAACCCATACTGTCCCATATAGATGGTCTGTTTCCATTTGACCACCCATAGAGGGAAGCGGGCTGTGTCCGTGTCCGCTCTGCATCAGCAGAGCGGACAGAAACCTGTCATCCACCTGCTCAGCGGAGATCAGCGGACAAATTCCCCGCTAAGGGGCAAATCTGCTGCTGGAATTCATCCCTCTGAAAGGGGGCAAAGAGTCACACTCCATAATTATCTTGTTCTTGATATTTTATTCTATTGATGATAAAGTAACTCAATGCATATAGTCTGCACCAAAAAAACCACACTCCCTAAACGCCTTTCACCCCAATGGGCTCCGGTCACAAGGGTAGAGTAGGCCTTCTCTATACTTGTGGGCTAACAAATTGGATGAAAAATGTTCAGTCAGTGTGATTTTTCGGGTGCAGACTGTATGCATTGAGTTACTTTATCATCAATACAATAAAATATCAAGAATGAGCTAATTATGGAGTGCGACTCTTCATCTTCTTATGTTAGAAGTTCACTTGCTACAGCTTTCATTGTTCTCGCTGAAGGACAGGCCATTCTGAACATGACTAGGGTATAAAAGATGATTTTGTCCCGCTGACTGCTAGACCAAAACACTCCCTTTTACCTTTCCCAAGTAACACACAAGACACCAAAAACTGGAGTTTAATGGCTAAAGCAGCCTTTTATTAAACCAAATTGTATAAATAAACATACAAACAGCAGTCAGTAGAGTCTGAAAATTTGGAGCCCCAAGGTCCTTGTAGGCACCACCACTTCAAGTACCTGCTTAACCAAACTTAGGCCTCCAGCCACAACACCACTAGCAGGTTAAACCCAACCAAACTACAGGGAGCCGTACCCAAGACGTGTCCCTACCAATGTACATTTATCAAATAAAGCACATACAAGGTACCACGCCAGCTGCCATGACAGGCCGCCAAGAGAACTGGCCCAACAAAGCACAAAATTCCCCAAGAACTTAACCACAAAAAAGGGGAGGGAGGGTGGGAAGTTTTTATGATGTAGTCTCTATCCTGAGTGAAGACCTCACCAAGATCCTCCTACTGGTGGACCCCCGAAGTCCCACCCATTACTTACACTCCACAAATCCAGTAAGCCTCCCCTTACTATTTACTTTTAACCTACCTAAAACTCCTACCAGTACAAACCCCCTTTTAACCCTGTCATATGAGCCCTCCGTCTAGGTTTCTTTTCCTTACTCCGGGTCTTGCTTAAGTTCTGGCAATTCCAGGTATTGATGGATTTTTCCTGCCATTTTTATACACATTCCTATAGGATGGGGAAGGTGGGGAAATCAAGAGGCAGCAGACAGTTTCTATCACTACCAGGAAATGTCATAGATTTACCCATTTAGAACAGTCCAGCATGCAGGGTCATCAGATGGCAGTGAACGCTGCTTCAGATATATGCAGGCACCTCTAGGTTTCTACACTTTATACCTGCTAGCAGCTTTTTGTCAATGGCAAGGTCTCTTTAATTGTAGTACTGGCTATAGCTTAAAACAATGATGTAGCAAACTTCAAGCAGTGCTGCTATGTGCTTTGTAAATGCTTGCAATTCCAAGTACCTTCACATCAATGTTTACAAGCAAAAAAAAAAAATGGCTGTTTTAGGGCTTTGTGTGCAGCTACAGCGGCAACCCATGATTAAAATAAATCAAAACAAACTCGGTACATTGAATATATTATGTCAGTTTTATCCTGACTTTAGGTGTCCTTTAAATATGGGCTTTAATCTTTATAAAGCTCATTTTTTAAAGTCATGCATGCAATTCAATTTTTCAAGGGGAGATTAACGTAGGACGTAAGGACAGCTGGATTCTATTGTAGAAAGGGGTATGTTGGTGCCAAGTAAAACAGCAGAGAGAGGAAGGCGCTCAGGTTTGTTAGTTTGAAGGAACAGACCACATGGTGTCCACGGCAGGCTAGGAGTTCTCATGTTCTGCTTGTACTGTCTCAGAGGAGTTGGGGTGAGGTGGGGGGGTCATTGTTTATAATGATAGCTTCCAGATGCTCTAGACAGCCAGAGCCAAACCCATGGGGTTTTGCCAAAGACTTGAGATAACACTGGACTAAGTTCTTTATATTTTATTAGCTACATCTTCAAGTCTGAGCTCCTGCTTCAAACTAGTGGATAAAAAAAATAACTGAGAAAAACATAACTCACAAAAGCATATTGCTGATGAAGACTTTCTTCTTTTATTCTCTATGGATTAGCAACCTTTAAAGAATAACAAGTGATTCTGCAGATACTGAATCTTCATATAAACCGGGCTGATTTTCTAATGGAACTCTCATGTCAAAGTCAAAAAAAGAAATGTACCAATCTTTTGACAATTAAAGTATTGTCAGGATAATTCCAAACTTGGCGCGGCTCTGCCCCATCAGCGGACTCTGGGTTACAAAAGTATCTGGACTCCTGTGATCAAAAAGAGAAGTATGGCCAAAAAAACTTCTCTTTTAATTCAGCTCTGTAATAATCATCTAATTCACACCAGCTGCCGCATTACAACACAGCGGCTGCTGTGCAGTGAAGTCCACTCAATATCGGCGCATCTCACTGTTCCATTTTTTTCTTTTTTTAAACAAACTTTATTTATTTACTTTATTTTTATTTAATGTCATCCAGACATGTCATAGAGTTCAATTGGCCGCTGGATTGCCACCATATCTCAGGGCATGCTACAAATGCCACAGGACTTGCAGTATTTTTCTGCTCCATCCCAGGGTTCCCTAGGTTTTCAATAATCCTAGTCATACTCACTTTTTGTTTTGACTTTTTAATTGTAAAGCCAAGCTGATTACTTGTTATGGGTATTGTTAACCACTTGATCTCCGGAAGATTTTACCCCCTTTATGACCAGGGCATTTTTTGCTATTCAGCACTGTGCTACTTTAACCACTTGCTGACCGCCAACCGCAGTTGACGGCGACAAAGTGGTGCGATATCGCAAATCGCCGTCATCTGACGGCGGCTGCGAGATCGCGCACTGTGAACGCGCACGCGCCGCCGGAGGCGCGCTCACTGTGTTCGGGGAGGGCCAGGGAGCGGGTGCGGCGGCCTCGATCGCCGCCGGCTACCTGCGATGCCCCCCCCGGAGTGAAAGAACGGAGGTCCGTGTAAGTAAACACGGACCTCCGTTCTGTGAAGGGGGAAGGGCTGTGAACACAGCCTTCCTCTACACGGAAACTGTGATCACTTACCTTCCCCTGCTAAGGCAGTCCCTCCACAGTTAGAACACGCCTAGGGAACACTTTTAACCCTTAGAGCGCCCCCTGCAGGTTAACCCCTTCACTGCCAATGGCATTTACACAGTAATCAGTGCATTTTTATAGCACTGATCGCTGTATAAATGCCAATGGTCCCAAAAAAATGTTAAAATGTTCCGACATGTCCGCCCCAATATCGCAGTACCGCTAAAAATCGCAGATCACCGCCATTACTAATAAAAAAAATAAAAATAAATAAAAACCCCAAAAATGAATTCTCATCATCCGTAAACGCAGCCACTTTTGCGCAAACCAATCAATAAACGCCGATTGCGATTTTTTTTATCGCAAATATGAGGAAGAATATAAATCGGCCAAAAACGGTGAAAAAAATGTTTTTTTATATTTTTTTTTTGGATTTGTATTTTAGCAAAAAGTAAGAAATTTGTTTTTTTTTTTTGCAAAATTGTCGCTCTTCTTTTGTTTATAGCGGCGATCAGAAATGACACAGCGATGATCAAATACCACCAAAAGAAAGCTCTGTTTGTGGGGAAGAAAGGACGCAAATTTTGTTTGGGTACAACACCGCACAACCGCGCAATTGTCAGTTTAAGCGACGCAGCGCCGAATCGCAAAAAGGGCTCTGATCCTAAAGTGGGAAATCCTTCCGGGGCTGAAGTGGTTAACTGACAATTGGGCGATCATGCAACACTGTGCGCAAATGAAATTGATATTTCTTCTTTTGCTAAATAAATGAAAAAAGAATGAAGATTTTGAAAAAAAATTTCTTTATAAATTAAGAACAAAATGTTTTCTGCTACATGGTAGAAAAACATCCCAATACGTATATATTAATTTGTTTGAGTGGAAGTTATAGCATCTTTAAACTATGGTATATATTTGAAAATTGAGCTGATGCACTGATGACTTATCTAATTTCTTGAGGTCCTTACAATGGCATGACAGTACAAATACCCCCCCCCCCCCCTCCCCAAATGACCCCATTTTGGAAAGTAGACAGTCCAAGGCATTAAGTAACGGGTAGGGCAAGTTGTTTGAAGTTGTAATTTTTTTGTCACAATTTTTTGTAAAATTAAGAAATTAAATAAAATTTGTTTTTTTCACAATTTTATTTCTACATACTGTCACTAGTGTAGTAGAGTGTCAGCATATGACTGGTGTAGTGGTGATCAGAGATACTGACTGGTTACAGTATGTAAATAAATAAATAAATCATTTTTTATTCAATTTTTAAACCATTTTTTCTTTTTTAACATTTTTTTTTTATCTCTTTTCAATTTTTTTTTACATACTTTTACCATAGTCACACTGTACTAATCTAAGGGGGTGGTGAGGGTTTTTTTTCTACACTTTAATTGCTGTTACATTGAAGATCCCTGTAACAGTAATGTTTTGAACTGTCATGAAAGGGTTTCATTCATAACAGCTGTGATTACTATTGTGATCTGAAATTGGCTACAGCTGGGCCAATCACAGCACCCTGTACCATGTGATAGCTGTGGGCCTATAGTAGCATCACAATACTATGCACATCTGTTATGAAAGAAACCCAAAGTAGCAAGGTACATGGAGCTGTGGGAGCGGAGCGCCAGTGTGCATGTTCTGGGCGACATACAGGTACGTTGCCTGGCCTGTAGCTGCCACCCACCTGCAGTAAAACTACTGTAGACGGTGAGAAGCGATTAATGTTTGCATATTGTTTATATTTTTTACATAAAAATTCTCTTAGTTTCTAGTAAGAATCTATGTCATCTTTCAGGCTGCCAACAAAAGTGCATTCTGTCGGTTAAATTTCTGTGTTTTGTCTGTATAAAAGTCATGGGGGGGTTGGCAAACCTAGTACCTATATATCACTGTTTTGCAGTCCCTGTGCAGCAAGGCTAGTATTTACAGAGCCAATCAGTTCATATGCTGACAAGAAGCACACTGATAGGAAGAGAGAACAGGGTGACACAGAGTTGAGCTCATAACTGTACTGCTTCTCCTTTCACTGTCCAGTCCCAGGCTGTGGGCTGGTCCAGAATGACCTGGGCTCAGAGGAGGTGGATTAAATAAGGCTGGCCATCAGCCTGAGGACATCTTGTGGCAGAAAAAATGTACTGAGGGCAAAATCTCTGGATTGAAGAATATTACAGCAAAGCTGTTTTTGGTATTTCACACACTTGAGCAGATGATAAGTAGAATGTATTCCTGGTAATTTTGAATCGCTTTGTTCAGGTGTTTTACAGGCATTTTTCAAGCATATTGCAGGTTTATTACAGACATTTTTGCTTATGTATCAAGCTTCAGGAAATTGTTTCCTGGGCTGGGCAAGGGGAGGAGAGACATTCTAAAAAATTTCTTCAGGCGCAATATCATGCGTTTATGGAAGTTCCCATTGAAGTCAAACGAAGGATCATAAACACCTGAATACATTAAAAAACCTCATGCACTTTTTTAAATGTAGCGCATGAAGTGTATGGCCACTGAGTGTACAAGTGTGAAGAGGGACAATGAGAAAGAATGGGATTATGCATAGTCAGGTATAGTAAGGTGTAGGAAAACACACAAGTGTAAATGGGCGTTTAATGGGATATTAAATTTTTTCTTTAATTTTTCTTTAATTTATGAAAAGCACATTTTTATTATAGGATAATGTTTAGTGTACTTTTAATTACTGTCACATTTATCTTCTTCCCAGTTACTTTATGAGGTTCTGGTGTTTCATGAGTTAACCTCCGATCAGCAAGCAATTCACTTGGCATGATATTTTATATATAACACGAAAAGTATTTAATTTCTTTTTAATTTCTTTTTTAAATTATAGGGTAATTTGCGGGTAAATGTGAACACACAAAAGGATGTGGAATGATATGGACTGATACGTATTAGGGTAAGAAAGAGTAACAGGGAGAAGTGTGAACATGTGAGTCACCGGTATGTGAAGTACGCGATGTAAATTTTTTCACGTACTCCAAAAAATTACATAAGTCCACAAATACTAGGAAGCAAACTGAAGTTACCCTTGAAGGTATTTGCGTACTATAACGCGGACTTCTTTAAAAAATCTTACAGAGAGGAGGGGAACGGGTCGGGTCCTTTGTTA
>BLSH010527086.1:517153-563293 GCA_018402905.1 Glandirana rugosa | reverse complement strand
CCAGGATAAACTTATTTGGTTCAGATGGTGTCAAGTGTGTGTGGCAGCAACCAGGTGAGGAGTACAAAGACAAGTGTGTCTTGCCTACAGTCAAGCATGGTGGTGGGAATGTCACGGTCTGGGGCTGCATCAGTGCTGCCAGCACTGGGGAGGTAAAGTTAATTTAGGGAACCATGAATGCCAACATGTACTGTGAAATACTGAAGCAGAGCATGATCCCCTCCCTTCGGAGACTGGGACGCAGGGCAGTATTCCAACATGATAACGACCCCAAACACAACCAAGACGACCACTGCCTTGCTAAAGAAGCTGAGGGCAAAGGTGATGGACTGGCCAAGCACAGTGTCCAGACCTAAACCCTATTGAGCATCTGTGGGGCATTCTCAAATGGAAGGTGGAGGAGCGCAAGGTCTCTAACATCCAGCAGCTCATCATGGAAAATTGGAAGAGGACTCCAGTGGCAACCTGTGAAGCTCTGGCGAACTCCATGCCCAATCGGGTTAAGGCAGTGCTGGAAAATAATGGTGGCCACACAAAATATTGACACTTTGGTCCCAATTTGGACATTTTCACTTAGGGGTGTACTCACTTTTGTTGCCAGCGGTTTAGACATTAATGGCTGTGTGTTGAATTATTTTGAGGGGACAGCAAATTTACACTGTTATACAAGCTGTACACTCACTACTTTACATTGTAGCTAAGTGTCATTTCTTCAGTGTTGTCACAAGAAAAGGTATAATAAAATATTTACAAAAATGTGAGGGGTGTACTCACTTTTGTAAGATACTGTATCATTGTCCTAAGATAAGATATCATCTAGTGGTCGCACATGGCTACTATTTTTTATTTTCATCAATGCCATATGTACTAAACAATGACAAGTTAATGGTACAATTTATAGATTTTAATATTTTCTACATTGTTTGCGCCACAACCAAAGAGGCAGCAATTGTTGTTTTTTTCTAAATACTAGCGCTACTATTTCCACTACACCTTTTGAATCACTGGAACTGCTATGCCCGCTCCTCCGCTCCTTCTGCTTGTTCCAAGAAGCCTTTGTATTATGTGAACGCATTCATAAAATACAAAGACTTCTGTGAATGGACAGCAGAGGGCAGAGGCAGGCACAGCTGCTGTGTGTGCTTCTCTCCTCTCACAGCCGGAGAATATCCTCTGGGAGTGCAATAAACCGTCACATATAATTAATAAAGATAAGTCCCATAGGTAACATGCACCAAACTGGACATAGCTCATAGTGTGCTTACAACACAAAGTTGCTGAATTCCTGGAATTCAGCTTTAATAGTCCATTTTAGTAATTTGTAAAATGATAACACATACAGTTTGAAATCTGCCAGTGCCCCCATGCCATGAATACATCTGTCTGCTGTAAGGGCCAGTTATCACTGCATGCAGTCCAGTGTGTCTTTTTTCTGCATGAAAAAATGCATTGAAAGTAGGTTATATGGTTTCCAATGGCATAGTTCACACCAGTGCAGTTAGTTCCAGGGCTTTTCAGTTCCAGAAAAAAAAGTAGAACATGTTGCATTTTACCTGTACTGGAATGCAGCAAAACACACTGAAATGCACTGGAACTCATAAAAAACGCATCAAAAATGCACCGGACCCTAGTATAGTGGAAAAAAAAGGAAAAAAAAGAAGAAAAAAAAAGCACCTGGAATGCACCGGAAGCGCATCAAAAACGCACTGGAATGCGTCAAAAACACGCATGCAAAAACATATCCGGAACGGATCTGGAGTGTGTTTTTATGGTGTGAACCAGCCCTAAAGCCAGGACCCTCTGTCTTTTCTCATTGAACTCACCTGAAGCAGGACAGTCTCGTGGCACAGAGAATTTCTAGCAGATTCAAAAATCTCCATATGTGTAAAGGAAAGTACACTTTATTACCCTGTAGAGTAGGTATTCTTCAAGGAAGATGTCATTTGATGTTTAGTCAGACTGCCTTATTTGGGGCACAATAACATTACAAAATGCTGTGTTGCTTTCAGTGTTGAAAAACTTAAGCTGGCCATATATTATGTCATTTTCTTTCCTTTAACCATAGGTTTAAAGTGGAGTTCCACCCAGTTACAAAAAGTGTAGCTGCTGACTTTTAACAATTAGACACTCACCTGTCCCAGGCTCCAGCGATGCAGTTGCCTGAGGGTTCGCTGGCATCACAAGTGTGGGCACCCGGCTTTGGCGAGCACTGCGCATGTGCGAGTTGCGCTGCACCTTGTGAGTGCCCGGCGCATCTTCTGGGACCTGTGATGTGTCCCAGAAGTTCGCCGAGAGAGAGGGGGAGGAAGGTAAACTTCCTTCCGGAGTCACGGCTCTAGGAGAGGAAGTGGACCTGGGACCCTGTGAAAACAGGGTTCCCGGTTTCCCCCCAAAAAAATGACATGCCAATAGTGGCATGTCAGGGGGTCAACTTCCTTTAACCACTTCAGCCCCGGAAGGATTTCACACTTTAGGACCGGAGCCCTTTTTGCGATTCGGCACTGCGTCGCTTTAACTGACAATTGCGCGGTCGTGCGGCGTTGTACCCAAACAAAATTTGCGTCCTTTTTTTCCCACAAATAGAGCTTTCTTTTGGGTGGTATTTGATCACCGCTGCATCATTTCTGATCGCCGCTATAAACAAAAGAAGAGCGACAATTTTGCAAAAAAACCCACATTTCTTACTTTTTGCTAAAATACAAATCCAAAAAAAAAAAATATAAAAAAACATTTTTTTTCATCGGTTTTGGCCGATTTATATTCTTCCTCATATTTGTGATAAAAAAAAAATCGCAGTCGGCGTTTATTGATTGGCTTGCGCAAAAGTGGTTGCGTTTACGGATGATGAGAATTAATTTCTGGGGTTTTTATTTTTTTTAATTTTTTACTAGTAATGGTGGCGATCTGCGATTTTTAGCGGTACTGCGATATTTCAGCGGACATGTCAGAACATTTTGACACTTTTTTGGGACCATTGGCATTTATACAGCGATCAGTGCTATAAAAATGCACTGATTACTGTGTAGATGCCATTGGCAGTGAAGGGGTTAAACTGCAGGGGGCGCTCTAAGGGTTAACTGTGTTCCCTGGGCGTGTTCTAACTGTGGGGGGACTACCCTAGCTGGGGAAGGGAAGCGATCACAGCTTCCGTGTAGAGGAAGGCTGTGATCACAGCCCTTCCCCCCTCACAGAACGGAGGTCCGTGTTTACTTACACGGACCTCCGTTCTTTCACTCCGGGTGGGGGCATCGCGGGTGGCCGGCGGAGTCGATCTGGCCGAATACAGTGAGCGCGCCTCCGGCGGCGCGCGCGCGCTCACTGGGCGTGATCTCGCCGCCGCCGTCATATGACGGCGATCCGCGTTACAGAGCCACTCTGTCGCCGTCAAATGCCGATCAGCCGTCGGCAAGTGGTTAAAGAGGAAGTTCCACTTTTGGGTAGAACTCTGCTTTAAGGTAAGACAATCTCTCAATTACCCCATCAACACAGTCAATGTTTATGGGGGAATCCCTCCCGCTGCACTATTGTATTCTGACAATGGGAGGTTTTCCTGCCAATGGAATACAATTATTACTGCTTGCAGCTATAGCCTGCAGCAGTGATCACACAAAAAAAAAAACAAACAACAGATTGGTTATACTGAAGTCAATCTTTAGACCTACTTCTGTACAACCAGTCTGCCAATAGATGGATTGAAATTTGATTGGTTCCTGCTGAACCGGATACACTTTGATCCATCTATGGCTGGCTTTAGATGTAAAAGTACAAAAGGAAGTATTTAGTCTTCTAAAATAAAATGATGTTATCTTTAGGGACCCAAATAGATTCAATGTAAGTGAAACCATGATGAAAACTTCCACTCTTCCTTACTCAGCCTAGGTGTTTAGGTCTGATGTAAAACTTTGCAGGCTAAAGCAGACCTAAGCACTTTTCCTTTGAAAAAATAATAAAAGGTACACACAGACCACAAATGCTTTTTTTTTACCTAAAATCCAAATTAATCTCTTTGTCATTGCTGGTTTCATAACCAAGAATCTAAATTAAACCAAAACTACTCATTGGGTGGCTCTGCCTAAGTGTCATTTACGTAAAGCCCAACTCCAGGAATTACAAAATTGGGG
Source organism: Glandirana rugosa (assembly GCA_018402905.1). NCBI lineage: Eukaryota > Metazoa > Chordata > Amphibia > Anura > Ranidae > Glandirana > Glandirana rugosa. The sequence goes on along the minus strand of BLSH010527086.1, from coordinate 559,172 downwards.
TGGCCCACTGGAAGGGTTACATGTTTGTTAACTCTAGGGGATGAGTAATTTGGTCTAATACTCAACCTACTCTTTGCTCTCTTGTCTCCAGCATTCAGGTTTGTGAGCACTCTCTCGACATCCTCATGTACAAAGCAGGGCTGTTGGTCCTGCCTTGTATTTGATTATATCATTGTTTGACCACAGCCTGGACCAGTTGCACAGATGAATGGAGACAGCCAGAGGGAGGACTGGAAGGCAGCAACAGCAATAAAAGTTCTTCAGATATTACAACTCTTGCTCTCTCTAAAATTGTGTTTTTGTTTTTGTCCCTATTGGAAAGTTTTCCACTCGGGATGAGGGGAATTTCCCCCATCAGGGAAACAGAAAGCCTGACAAAAGTTTCTACTCTTCCTTGCTCAAATTAAAACAAAATAAAAAGGTAGAGTTAGGCTTTAAACACCATTTGAGTCTATAACTTGGAACTAGCCCATGAACCAGCATTTTCAGAAGAGGGCAGCAATGGCAGCTTCTATGTTTCTCTTAGTACTTGCATTGTGTAATCATCTGTCAGTCAGCCAACCTTGTTTCCTAAGATCGTGTGATAAAGTTGTTGGTATATGCCTGTCTCCCAGTATATAAACAGTTCTCATAACTGGTTGGGGCAACTGGTGGGGGCAGATGGGAATAAAATCTCTAGTTGAAGTTTACAGAGTTGTCAATTTCCAACTTTGAACTAGTGGAAAAAATAACCAGTTACATTTACCGGTAACAGTGTTTCTGGGAAGTCTTTCAGGACGGCGCACCTGAGAGATGACTGGTCCCACCTGACTGGAAACACAAACAAGAAAGAGGACAAAAACCCCTGCCCCTCCCATGCTCCTCAGTTTTGTGCAAAAGTATTGACCCACACCAGTGCACGAGAGTTGAAACACCTTGAAGTTTCATATAACATAGATAACCCTACCCAAAGATCGGGTGGGAAGTAGGCCTGCCATCCTGGAAGACTTCCCAGAAACGTGTAACTGGTTATTTTCTCTTGTCTTCCAGGACGGCACACCTGAGAGAAGAGCAAGAAGCTCATGCCTACCTTAGGGCGGGACAACAGCCTGTAGGAGTTTTCTACCGAAAGCCAGGTCCTGAGGGGACAGTAGTTCCACCCTGTAATGCCTCAGGAAGGTGTTCCGGCTTGCCCATGTTCCTGCTCTGCAGCTCTGGTCTACCAATGCTCCAGCCTTTTCTTCCCAGGAAGTCACCAGAGACCTCGTAGAGTGAGCTTTAAGACTAGGAGGGACTGCTTTCCCTGTCTGCTCATAGGCTACCATAATGGTTTGCCTAATCCATCTAGCAATGGTTGTTTTAGAGGCCTGTTCTCCCTTTCTTCGACCACTAAAACCTGCTAATAGGTGATTTGATTTTCGAAACTCTTTCACCCTCTCTAAATAAATCATCAGACATCGTCTGACATCCAACAAATGGCATGATTTTTCCTTCACGTTCTGGGGGTTTTCACAGAATGAAGGAAGGACAATCTCTTGTGACCTATGAAAACTTGACGGTACCTTGGGTTCTAGAAGGGACTCCACTGCCCCTACCAAGGTCTCCAACTTTGTTTGGGGCAATATGAGCTTTTGTGCCACTGAATCTACCAGGAACTCCAAATACATCTTGGTTTGAGAGGGAACCAGTGACTACTTCTCCCGACTGATCAGCCATCCCATGGACTCTAGCATGTCCAGGTCCACCAGCAACTGCTCTTGAGATTAGTTGTAGACCAATAGGTTGTCCAGGTATGGGATCAGCGCAATTCCCTGTAGATGGAGATTAGATACCGCCAAGAATCTTGGTAAAGATTCTCAGGCTGGATGCCAAACCGAAGGGCAGGCGCTCAACTGCCAGTGCTGGACACCCTGTTCCATGCAAATTGCAAACCGCAGTAGGCTCTGGTGAAAAATGGGGACAAGAAGGTAAGTGTCCTTCAGGTCTATTGTGACCATGAAGACATCTTTTAACAGATGCTGTAAATATTTTCCATACAGAACTTCTTGTACCGTAGGAACTTGTTCAGCCCTCTCAGATTTATGATAAGGCAAAACTTCCCAGAGGGCTTGGGAACTATAATAATGTGGGAGTAAAACCCATTTCCAAACTCCGTTGTCGGCCCTGGGACAATAACTCTCTGCTCGGCTAGCTCACTGACATTTTCCAGGAGGCCATTTGTCTTCTGTCCATCCCTGGGTAGGTGGGTAAGGAGAAAACTGTGAGGGGGCAAGGAAATCAGCTCTAACCTGTACCCCTCTCTTATCAGCTGCAGAATGTAGGGACTCTGAGTAATCTTCTCCCACTGGGTGGAAAATTGGGAGAGCCTCCCCCCTACCCTGGCGTCCCTTGGGAGTCTTTTTCAGCCGACTTTGGGCCGGAAAAAAGGAGACTTTTTCTTTGCCCTTGCCAAACCCCCATCTCTTATTTTCATTTTTGTTCTTAAAATGATTGGACTCCTGGGGGCCTCAAAAAAATGTCCCTTTAGCTTTCTTAGGCTTAACTGGGAAATTCGTCCCCTTCTCTGTAGATCTAGAAAGGGCCTGATCTAAGCCAGCGCCAAAATGTAGTGAGCCCTCAAACGGAAGACCATACAGTCATGTTTTTGATGTATGGTCCCCGTCCCAGGTCTTCACCCATAAGGCCCTTCTGGCAGAATTTAACCCCTTGCCGACCGCCGATCGGCATCTGACGGCGACAAGGTGGCTGGTGAGCGCAAATCGCCGTCATATGACGATCACGAGCCTAGTGAGCGCGCGCTCACTGTGTTCAGGGAGGGCCAGGGAGCGGGTGCGGCGGCTTCGATTGCCGCCGGCTACCCGCGATGGCCCCCCGGAGCGAAGGAACGGAGGTCCGTGTATGTAAACACGGACCTCCGTTCTGTGAAGGGGGAAGGGCTGTGATCACAGCCTTCCTGTACGTGGAGGCTGTGACCACTTCCCTTCCCCAGCTAGGGCAGTCCCCACACAGTAAGAACACGCCCAGGGAACACAGTTAACCCTTAGAGCGCCCCCTGCAGGTTAACCCCTTCACTGCCAATGGCATTTACACAGTAATCAGTGCATTTTTATAGCACTGATCGCTGTATAAATGCCAATGGTCCCAAAAAAGTGTCAAAATGGTCCGACATGTCCGCTGAAATATCGCAGTACCGCTAAAAATCGCAGATCGCCGCCATTACTAGTAAAAAAATAAATAAAATAAAAACCCCAAAAATGAATTATCATCCGTAAACGCGACCACTTTTGCGCAAACCAATCAATGAACGCCGATTGCAATTTTTTTTATCACAAATATAAGGAAGAATATAAATTGGCCAAAACCGATGAAAAAAAATGTTTTTTTATATTTTTTTTTTGATTTGTATTTTAGCAAAAAGTAAGAAATTTGGGTTTTTTTGCAAAATTGTCACTCTTCTTTTGTTTATAGCGGCGATCAGAAATGACGCAGAGGGGAAGAAAGCTCTATTTGTGGGAAAAAAGGACGCAAATTTTGTTTGGGTACAACGTCGCACGACCGCGCAATTGTCAGTTAAAGCTACGCAGCGCCGAATCGCAAAAAGGGCTCCGGTCCTAAAGCTGGAAATTCTTCCGGGGCTGAAGTGGTTAACAAGGCCGCAGATTTTGCCGTTGTACGCACAGTTTCAACAGCTGCATCTGCTAGATAGGCTACCACCTTACCAATCAACTCTAAGCAGTCTGGACCTGCTCACCCACATGTCCGCGTTTCTAGCCACGCAGGCTGTGGCCAGGGCCGCCACATTGGCCTCCCAGGCTCTGCGTAGTAGAGTTTCAGACCTCCTGTCCATCTGGTCTCTAATATTACCCGCATCCTCAAAGGAGAGGTGAGATTGGTTTGAGAGCTGAGCCAGGGAAGCATCTAGACTTGGAGTCTTAAAGAACTTCTCCTCCTCCTCATCTTTAAAGGGACACCTCTTCTTCCAGGTTTTAAACTTTTACAGTTTCCTCTCTGGCTTCTTCCATTCACTCAGGATAATGTCCTTAAGAGCCTGGTGAATTGGAAGAACCTTAGCCTGTGGGCTGACCAACCCTCTGTACATTTTATCCTGGGCTGAGATTTGTGTGGTAGGCTCCTGAATCTCCTCATAGGTATATATAGTTTGAGGAGACCCGGCCTGGATTCCTCCTCCTCCTGGCTATCCTCTTCATCCAGCAAACTCAGACCCTTCTGCTTCCTCCTCCTCCTCATGACGGCCCTTCTTGTGAGGAGGAGCCCTCTAAACTAGACAGTGCCTCAACTTCCTGCCTTGGTTTTAGGGTTGCCTGAAAGGACTTAAGGGTAGGCAACATCTCTGTCTGTACCGATAGAAAATCCTTCATGACCTGAGACATTTCTTTCCCTGACAGCTTATGAATATATTTGAAGCCGAAGGGCATTGTGTATTCCTGCGACAGTTTAATATTGCAGTAACCACATCTCTTATAACGGGAAGAGGTCTTAGACTTAGTCCTGCTGGTGCCCCCTGGGCCACGGATTCCAAGTCTGAAAGACAAATGCACCTGCATTAGCCTCCACCACTCCCTGCAGGGGTAAGGTTCAGGGTCCCACCCCCTAGTACCCCTGCCAGCTGGCCGACTCCCCCCCGTGGTCTCCTCTGTGGCTGCCCCTCCTCTCTGTCCATTCCTGTAGAGGCCAGAGCTCTCCGGCCGGCCGCCGCTGTGGTCCTCTACTGTGAACAGCAGGAGGCTTGTGGACGCCCGCTCCACTGGTTGCTAATCACTCCCCTCCTGTGAGAACGCTGCCACCGCCATTTTGGTGAAGTCAGAGGACCGGAAATACGCGCTAGCGGCCGGCGGCGACGACATCACTTACGGTCATGAGGGAGGAAGCAGGGACGCTCTCTGACTCCAAGTCGCTTCATCCTCCTCCCCCCCTCCGGTAACTTCATGCGGCTCCCAATGCTGCTGATTTACACAGGAGCCTGGCTACTCCTGCAATGGAAAGCCCGTGGAAGCAGAAACAGCATCAGCCTCCTCAATCCCTAACAACCCAGCCAGGTAAGAAGAGGGAGGGGGAAAATGGTCCCTGAAGTTCTGGGACACCCCACTGTGCCCAGGGTCCTTCAGTTCTCAGAGGGGCTCTTCCAATTCTGCTGCCCCCGCTGAGAAGACTGTTACCGGTCTGGGGAATAACCAACCTGGAAGGGGTAACAACCCCACTAGACCCTCCAGCCACACAAGCCTGCGGTCTGGTTCCCATGGGGAAGACCCTCAGCTTACAGCCTTGAATCTTACTAAAAAGACAAACCGTTTCGCTGTGGGGAAACACAATCAAAAACTGAGAAGCATGGGAGGGGGTGGGGGTTTTTGACCTCTTTCTTGATTGTGTTTCCTGTCAGGTGGGATCAGTCATCTCTCAGGTGTGCCGTCCTGGAAGATGACTTGAGAAAATAGAGAGAGGAGTACTGTCTGTACGAAAGTACAGTTAAACAATTTTTTTGTATCACAAGATATATTACTGCAAAGTCATGACATGCTAGCTGTGACTCACTCTGCACCCTTTTAAAGTTGCCTCTCTTCTTCCCCTCTTCTTCCCAAATCCTACTCAGGAAATGCATAAATCTCCACTGATCTACAGAAAGCTTCAAGGCTCATCCGGGAGAGACTGACAAGACACAATCTCATTCCCCTCTCTAGCAAGAAACTGACACAGCACATTTTCAACACCCTGCATCTTTTTTTTTTAATTTTATTTTTGGGGGATTTTACTAATACAAACTAACTTTACAGAATGGTAACAAATCATTAAAAAAAGTAAAATATTCACCCAGAATGTAATGTTTAATATATGTTTACTCCTATTTGTGGGAATTATTCATATAACATCCTAATTCCTATTTCTAGAATCTCCTTTCTAAACCCCTTTTTATAACGTAAATATTTATTTTATATTAAGTATCAAATATTAGATTGCGTTTTTAATAATATTCATATTCTATAGTTAGTCTTAAATTTTAGAATTAAATATAATATGGTATTATAGTATTCCCATACATTGCAATAACTATAATTGATATTTACACTTAGGGCCGGTTCACACCTAGGCGACTTGTCCAGGCGACTTGTGTCGCCCCAAGTCGCCTCAAGTCGCTTGACATGAGAAATCCTATTGAAATGAATGGGAGCCGTCTTAATATACGCTACTCAAGTCGCTCCGACTTCAAGGCGACTTCAGAAAAGGTTCGTGTGCTACTTCAACGCGACTTCTATCCAACTTGTGCCCATAGAATTCAATATCAGTCTCCTCCAAGTCAGATCCCCCATTTATATTGACTTTGAAGCGACTTTACAGGAAAAAGAAAATATTTTTTAAGGCAACCCCCCTGCCTCTCTTCTCTGATTGGCCACAGGCAAAGTCGCCTGGCATGGAGGTCGCTTCAGGTCGCATTGTAAGTCGCCCAAAGTCATGCTGAATTTGCCTTGAAGTCGCCTTGAAGTCACATTCAAATCGCCTAGTAAAGCCGCCTCAAAATTCAGATTGCCTAGGTGTGAACCAGCCCTTATTTTCCATGTATAACTTTTTTCTTTTATTATATACTTTGATACACTTATTTGCTACCTGATGCATGCAATGAAATATACATTTTTTGAAACAAATAGTTTATATACTGAAGCCATGGGGCTGCCAAGAAGTTAAAGTGATTGTAAAGTCTCATTTTTTTTAAAGTAACAAACATGTTATACTTTCCTCCTCTGTGCAGTTGGCTTTGCACAGAGCAGCCCGGATCCTCCTCTTCTTGGGTCTCTCTTTGCTGCTCCTGGCCCCAGCCAGCAGCTTTCTATGGGGGCAGCTGAGCCTAGTCAGAGCTCCGTGTATCCGTTCAGATACGGAGCCCCGACCTGGCCCCGCTCCCTCTCTCCCCTGATTGGCTGACTGACTTTTATTGACAGCTTTGGGAGCCAATGGCACCGCTGCTGTGTCTCAGCCAATCAGGAGGAGTGTCCGGGATGGCTTAGACACCCATGGACATCGCTGGAGAGAGATGGGGCTCAAGTAAGTAATTAGGGGGTGCTGGGAAGGCTACTACAAACAGAAGGTTTTTTATCTTAATGCATAGAATGCATTAAGATAAAAAAAACATTCTGCCTTTACAACCACTTTAATAAAATTAATAATTAAATACAAAAAAATAAAAAAACAAGAAAAGAAAAAAACGTTGACTGATCCATTTTCTCAGGACCTACTGTACAGTTTTAAAACACCAAAAAAACACCTCCTGCCCCAATATTTCTATTTTCAGAGGTATCTTAAAACAATCATGAATACAGTTGTAATCTGTCATACCAACCAAAATGCCAAGTAAAGTCACTGGCTATACCACAGACTAAAATTACTAAATATAATGTCCCTGACTACCACACCAACTTATTTTACTGTATATAATTTGCACTCACTGTCATAGTGACTCATGCTACTGTACAGAATATTCCTCAGACCATCACAATGACTGGTGCCACTGTGACATAAACTGTATAAACTATGACCTACTGTCGTGCTCAATAATGTCTTGCAACTGTCATAACTAATGCCAGTGTATATACCGTACTCTATCACCAACCAGCAGAAAAGTTCCCTTCTGTGCACAGATGACACATCACACATCCAAGCAGCACCACAGCACTACATATTTTTACCAGATGTTTTTTATTTCCTTTTTACCTAGTTAACATCATATATTTTGCATACCAATTATGACAGTATAAGCTCCAAATCATAAATTTATACCATGTGGCCAAATCATGCCATCATTCTTTTTTTTATTACTCTGTCTACTTGCAGGACAATATACAGTGAGGAAAAAAAGTATTTGATCCCCTGCTGATTTTGTACATTTGCCTACTGACAAAGAAATGATCAGTCTAAATTTTTAATGGTAGGTTTATTTTAACAGTGAGAGACAGATTATAAAAAAAAATCCAGAAAAACACATTTCACAAAAGTTATGAATTGATTTGCATTTTAATGAGTGAAATAAGTATTTGACACCTTCGCAAAACATGACTTAGTACTTGGTGGCAAAACCGTTGTTGGCAATCGCAGGGATCAGATGTTTCTTGTAGTTGGCCACCAGGTTTGCACACATCTCAGGAGGGATTTTGTCCCACTCCTCTTTGCAGAACCTCTCCAAGTTGTTAAGGTTTCCAGGATGACATTTGGTAACTCGAACCTTCAGCTCCCTCCACATATTTTCTATTGGATTAAGGGCTGGAGAGTGGCTAGGCCACTCCAGGACATTAATGTTCTTTTTCTTGAGCCACTTCTTTGTTGCCTTGGCCATGTGTTTTGGGTCATTGTCATGCTGGATTACCCATCCTCAACCTATTTTCAATGCCCTGGCTGAGGTTCTCACCCAAGACTTGATGGTACATGTCCCCATCGATCGTTGAGTTGAGGCCAAAGAGTGTGATTTTGGTCTCATCTTGCCACAACATTTTCACCCAGTTCTCATCTGAATCATTCAGATGTTCATTAGCAAACTTCGGACCAGCCTGTACATGTGCTTTCTTGAGCAGGGAGACATTGCAGGTGCTGCAGGATTTCAGTCCTTCATGGTGTAGTGTGTTACCAATTGTTTTCTTGGTGACTATGGTCCCAGCTGCCTTGAGATCATTGACAAGCATCTCCTGTGTAGTTCTGGGCTGATTCCTCACCATTCTCATGATCAAAGAAACTCCACGAGGTGAGATCTTGCACGGAGCCCCAGACTGAGGGATATTGACAGTTATTTTGTGTTTCTTCCATTTGTGAATAATCGCTCCAACTGTTGTTCACCCTCTCACCAAGCTGCTTGGCAATGGTCTTGTAGCCCATTCCAGCCTTGTGTAGGTCTACAATCTTGTCCCAGACATCCTTAAACAAAGGAAAAGGAAGGAGCTAATGGATCATGGAAACCCCCAGAAACCTATAAACACCCCATTAAGCTATTGAAGAAAAAGATTTGCCCCATTGGGGACCTTGAGGTAGTTGGACAAAGTGACAAATAGTATAACAGTGACTATATAAAAAAAATACAAACGTTTATTGACATAAAATTCTACATTTTACAATTGACAATGGAGACATATAAAACATTACATGATGAAGAATACTAAAAGAAAAACACCCAGATCCTAGGTATGCTGGAGCACTGAGCTAGCCAAGAATGGAATGCTGGCTTGTAGGCTTCCAGATGTTCACAGTCAGACCAAACCCGACGCATTTCGGAAAATCTTATTTGTTTATTCCTTCTTCAGGGAAAAAGGAGAGGGTGTATGATATTTATGAATGTAATAAACAGTAAATCAAAATATGAACATAGCACTGGATATTCATATGACAGAAACACAGGTACAGTACCCAGGGCCGCTGTTATAAATAATGGGCCCCCATACAGGCTTCCTGACAGTGCCCCCCAACTCCACCTACACCCCACCCACCCCCCAAGGTGCAGTTAACACAGCAACACTGACTTAATCTGCCTACATCCTAAAAATGTGCTCCCACCTCCTGGGCCCCTCTGTTGACCTGATAGGGACCAGGGAAATGTAATTGAAGACCTGGTAAGCAAGTAGGAGGGGGGGGGGGTGATCTAGTAAAATCCATTTATTTGTTTAGGCAGAAATAAACAATAAAGTTGTCCTGGGCCCCCCGGTTTAGCTGATGAAGTCTGGGTCCAGTACTACAGGACCAGTTGCACTGCCTTATCAGCGGCCCTGACAGTACCCACTTGCAAAAGTCATCATGTGTAGGAATATGGATAGATGGTGAGATCAGCGGCCCATCAAGCTCAACTCATTCTAGCAGACGTAAGTGCAGCCAGTCAATGACCCAAAGCCCATGCACATACAAGGACTGTTAAGTATTACGGCTTAGCCGGCAATACTGGGTAACACAGATCTAAGGGTATAAGAGAAGAATAATAAAGTAATAACTGAAAAATCTAATTGAAGAAAAAATGGTAAGTATAAGATGAGGGTAGGGACAGAGAATACAAATAAAGCTAAGCCTGGACATCATAAAAAATGGTCCAAAATATAGTAAGTAATGGTGCTTACCAGTACAAAGGGATCCGTCCGCCTAGTGTGAGACTGATGAGAGATCCACCAGACTGAACACAGGCAGAACTTAACCTTAAATATAGTGTGTCTCCACTCCCACCCTCAGGATGGACACCACTTCTCCCCGGAATCCTTCTCTGCTGCACAATCAGATAAGAAATGAAGTTCTACTGGGTCGCCATGTAACTATGGTGCATGTAACTATGGTGCATGCGGGCTCCTTCCCCCTAGTGCGTTTTGTGGCCCTTGACCGAGTCTACCTCAGCCCCCAGGGTGGGGACTTTAACAAGACCCTCCTACAAGGGGAACTGTGCTGGATCTTTGACCTTGTGGCCACTAGGGCACCGGGATTAAACAAAGCATTCAACCTTAAGCCATTCCTAGAGGGATTCTCCTCTGGTGCATGGGATAAAGACTTGTAAATTTACACTGTTTATCTTCTCCCTTGAATTCTCCTAATTCATTCTTCCAGTTTTTTTCTTTTTTCACAAATCTCTCCATGTCACCAGCACTGTGTTATAATATACTGTATATGATTATGATCGTATGTTTCTAGCATTGTCATAATATACTGTATATTATTAGCACTGTATTTACACCTGCACTATTGGACATGATATGCTCTTGATGATTGTTTTTAGTGAGGTCTAAAATTGGTCTTTTCATTAACATGCACAAATGTGTGCAGGGATATGTGCAATGAATACAGAAATGCATGACCTTGCCCATATAAATTTATCTTGCGACCTGATACTCTAGTGAATATATGGACATACTGCTCTTGGAGTATCAGACCGCAAAAATACAATTTATTTTGTACTGTTTAAGTCCTGTACAATGAAGAGTTTACATATTGACAAAGACAGTACCAATGAATGTCTTTTGATATTTCTGGTTGGATTGGCGGAATATCTCGCTTGGCTCTGTGGAGGTAGATGTAGACCGGTCTTTATTATCTTTGTACCCATTCTCTTTGCACTGCCCGGCACATGTAGGCTCCTCCAGCAATCCAAATGGAAGGAGTTGTCAGGAACAGACCCTCCAGCTGGTGGCGCTGTAGCTCAGGGGTCCATGGGCTGCAGTTCCGGTATCCACCAGCAGGTGTCAGTAAGGGCTCACCTGTTGATGACCCCTGGATCCATGGGCTGCAGTTCCGCTGTCCACCAGCGGGTGTCCTGTAGCAGCCAGAGACTGAGCAGTTCCAGTGTACACCAGCAGGGGCCTCCCAAGAGTCAGCAGGCTGTGGGAGTCAGCCACCCCGGGTTCAACTGGGAAGTGGCTATTTAAGGCCACTTCCCTCGGGGCGTCACTATTCAGTTCACCTCACTGCTGCCTCAGATCTTGCTTCAGCCTGCTCTGCTCTGCCCTGCTCTTGTCTTATGTCTTGTCCTGTCTCCTTGCCTTGTATCCTCCTTGATTCCGCGTATACCCTGTACCCTTGTCCAGAGCTAGCTTTAGTCTGCAGTGTAGGTGTTAGTGTTTTTGTCAGGTTTTGGTTTGCTGGGGTTTGTTTATGTGCACTGTTAATAAATCTCACCTTTTTAAGTTATATCCTTGTTTGGTCCCAGTTTCCTGGTGTAGCTACGTGTCTGGTCTGCCAAGCTGCTGAATCCTGACAGGAGCTTAATTTGGGGCTACGGGAGAGGTCTTGGTGCTTGCGTTATCTGCGTCTCCACGGCTGCGTTAAGGCGCCACCCCTTCTCCCTCACCAATGCTTTCTGTATAGTTGAACCTGCATCTCTATGATTTGCCCCTTTCCTTACTTTGGCTTTCCCCCCTCCCCTGGTGATGCCAAATGGGCCGTCCTGAGGGAGGGAATGGGGTCATACTATATTTAAGGTTAAGTCTTGCTTGTGTTCAGTCTGGGGGATCTCTCATCAGCCTCACACTAGGCAGACCGACCTCTTTTGTACTGGTAAGCACCATTACTTATTTGGGAATTGTCTTTATGATTTACAGACTTCCCTTTATTTCTATTCTTTACCCATACCCTCATCTTATACTTACCATTTTTTCTTCGATGAGATTTTCCAGTTATTACTTTTCTATTATGCCCTTAGATCTGCGTTACCCTGTATTAACGGCTAACCCGTAATACTTAGCCTATTCACGGTCTTTGTATGTGGATGGGCTTTGGGTCATTGACTGGCTGCACCTACATCCGCTAGAATGAGTTGAGCTTGATGGGCCGCTGATCTTACCATCTATCCACCACGCATATTGCTACACATGATGACTTTTGCAAGTGGGTACTGTACCTGTTTCTGTCATATGATGATCCAGTGCTATGTTCATATTTTGATTTTCTGTTTATCACATTCATAGATATTGTACACCCTCTCCTTCTCCCCTGAAGAAGGAATATACAAATAAGATTTTCTGAAATGCGTTGGGTTTGGTCTGACTGTGAACACCTGGAAGCCTACAAGCCAACATTCCATTCTTGGCTAGCTCGGTGCTCTAGCATACCTAGGATCTGGGTGTTTTTGTTTTACTGTTCTTCATCATGTAATGTTTTTCTATGTCTCCATTGTCCCAACACTAGGGACCATGTCTATGTAAATTTTATGTCAATAAACTTTTGCATTTTTTATATAGTCACTGTTATACTATTTGTCACTTTCCCCAACTACCTCAAAGTCCTCAATGGGGAAAATCCTTTTCTTCAATGACATCCTTGGACAGCTCTTTGGTCTTGGCCATGGTGGTGAGATTGGAATCTGATTGATCGATTGCTTCAGTGGACAGGTGTCTTTTATACAGGTAACAAGCTGAGATTAGGAGCACTCAATTTTAGAGAGTGCTCCTAATCTCAGCTCGTTACCTGTATAGAAGACACCTGGGAACCAGAAATCTTGCTGATTTATAGGGGATATTCCTGGATATTTTTGTTGTTATTCTATCTCTCACTGTTAAAATAAACTATTAAAATTATAGACTGATCATTTCTTTGTCATTTGGGCAAATGTACAAAATCAGCAGGAGATCAAATAATTTTTTCCCTCACTGCAGCTTATCCATCATAGATATGTCATTTTTAAAGCTGTTGTCCAGGTAGATGTGTTATTTCATTTGAAGCAAGTTCCCCAGCTTTTCTGTTATATTGCTTTTTCAAGCAACCCCCAAATCATCGGGAAATACTGGCTACTAACTCATCTAGCAGATAGTTATGTGTTGGGTAACCAGTCTCAATGCCCCCACTGGTTCTGCAGGGCTAGTTCTATGTGACATAGCCCTTTAGACTCCTTTTCCCTGTGCTACTGGAGGAGAGAAGATCCAGAAGCTTGTTAAGGACATCCCCCAGACTTCCCAGAAAATTCTCTTTGAACATGATCAAAACATTTAAAAAAGTTAACAATAAAGTTCTTTTTCATAGATAGGGGAGAGGTTTTTTTTTAAAAATCCGCTGGGTACGCAAAAACAAAAACCCGTAAGTGTACAAAAAAGTGCACTTAAGGGTGTGCTTTTTGTATACTCCCCCCCCCCCCCCCCCACAGGGATAGGATCTTACCCTAATCCCCTAGGGTGCAAGGCTCCTGACAGGGACAAGGTTTCAAACATGGTCCACCTAGCCAAAAGACCCCTTTCCTCATAGTCAGCTGACCAACAAGTACTAGGAAGAGAGACCCCCAGTTTAGAGGAGGAAGGAGGATGGCCACACATACCCCCCCAGACTTCAGGATAGGCCCGAGGACCACACCCTCCATCCAGTGAAAAAAACACACACAAAATGAAAGGTGACAAACACGAGGAAAAAATGAATTAAATAAATAGTGGCCGTGCAATGTGCACCGGCTAGGCCATGCGGCCTGGTAGCAAAAATTGCCCCTGACTGTTTAGAATGTTTTAGTGCTGTGACCATGTGCTCGTTCATCCCATGGGTTTCCCACACCCAAGTGCCACTAAGTGCACCCCTGGGATGACCACTCCCAGGGGGCACAGAAAATGCAGACTCTCTGCCTTCCCAGCCCATGGCCAGACAAGGTAGACCCATTGAAATCAGGAGGAACTGGGCTCATTCAGTTTTCCCGGGGAATTACTCCCATGCCCCAACTACCTGTGGGCCCTCCGGTTTCTGTTCCAGTCGGTACTAGCCTTCAGAGCCCCCATCAGACCCGCAGGGATACTATAAAGCCAGCCATTCCTACCAAAAGGCCAGAATGATGGCAGAGCACCCCTGGCACTGATAAGAACAGATAATACACCTGAGCCAAAAGGCTGAGAAATGGATGGGTGGGGGGTTGGAACCTAAAAATTCTGAGATTCCAGAGATGAGCTTTAAAGTCTATGAAAAACATACAGAGCCACCCAAGCAGATTTATTTTTTTTGACCAATTTTTGACTCTCTTATACTTTTCATAGAGTTCCAAGGAAACCCCAACTATGAATATCTTCTATTCACTCCCTTAGAGTTTGCCAATTATACCATTTTTTTTTATTTTTGCTATATTTGATCAGAAATGAAGTAGGCAGGGCTGACAATACATGCTTAGTAATTCAGAGCCCAAAATGGACTGTGATGCCATGTCAAGGAGGAAGCCAACAGCACACTATATTTCTGGCACAATCATTTATCTGTGTTTGTACCATGTTAGAGGTGTAAAACATGGGGCCATGTGAATGCTTTGACATACACTTTAAAGCTTCCATTGCATACAAGTTTATCCATCTCCTGATTTCAATAGTATTCTTTGCTTTACAGTAGACATTATACTGCTAATAAACATCACGTGCCAGTGATTTTGTGCCCCCTATTGCCTCCTCTGCTTTGTTCTTCCATTATAATCATCATCAAACATAACATTTATTCCACCAGACATACTGTACATACCAAAATAGACATAAAATATCTTACAAAAACATTCCACATCCACAAAATGACAGCAATTAAAAACCTGCACACTGCCTTGAAATTACCCTGTTCATGAAGGAGCACACATTAGCTAATCCTTAAAAAAAAAAACCTTTAACAAAGATTGTAGATTCCCGTGCATTATCTGGCCCATTTCTTGTTCAGCGACCGAGATTAATGGGGGAGGTTTTGACTTCTTTTCTTGTTCTGGTTTTTGCACTCAGAACTTGGCCCCCTCCCTGCTATCTGACCAGCCAGGAAAAGCATAACAAATTCTAGAAGTGGAAATGCAGCAGAGGGGCTGAGAATAAAAGATAAAGAGAGACAAGTGAGGCATGACACAAGACAGGGTTACTTGGCGAAACAAGCTGCTTCACTGCATTTTACAAATGCACATTAAACCACAGCACAGCAGTGCACTGTAATTTGTTGAGTTTCTTAAAGGAAAACTATGGTGATTTTTTTGTACGACATTGCTGTAATTTTTATGAAACTTGAATGCATTTTGTAATTGTTGTTACAAATGTCTGGACGACTCAACCCACCTTTTACCATAAAGCATGAATTTAAAATAATCTGCTGTAGCAACATTTGTATATTTTCCATGTTTATACAGAGCCAACACATCATGCAGCATTAGAGTTGCTCATTTGTCCACTGATGCCCACAGCTGTCCCTCCTACACTCTCTGTCCTTCACAGGCATCCCTCCTTCACTCCCTGTCCTTCATAGGCATCCCTCCTACACTCCCTGTCCTTCATAGGTGTCCCTTCTACACTCTGTCCTTCACAGGTATGCTTCCTATACTCCCTGTCCTTCATATGTGTCCTGTCTACACTCTCTGTCCTTCACAGGCATCCCTCCTACACTCCCTGTCCTTCACAGACGTCCCTCCTACACTCCCTGTCCTTCATAGGCATCCCTCCTACACTCCCTGTCCTTCACAGGTATGCTTCCTATACTCCCTGTCCTTCATATGTGTCCTGTCTACACTCTCTGTCCTTCACAGGCATCCCTCCTACACTCCCTGTCCTTCACAGACGTCCCTCCTACACTCCCTGTCCTTCATAGGCATCCCTCCTACACTCCCTGTCCTTCATAGGTGTCCCTTCTACACTCTCTGTCCTTCACAGGTATGCCTCCTACACTCCCTGTCCTTCATAGGTGTCCTGTCTACACTCTCTGCCCTTCACAGGCGTCGCTCCTACCCTCCCTGTCCTTCATAGGTGTCCCTCCTACACTCCCTGTCCTTCATAAGCGTCCCTCCTACACTCCCTGTCCTTCATAGGTGTCCCTCCTACACTCTCTGTCCCTCATAAGCGTCCCTCCTACACTTCCTGTCCTTCATAGGTGTCCCTCCTACACTCCCTGTCCTTCATAGGTGTCCCTCCTACACCCTCTGTCCCTCATAAGCGTCCCTCTTACACTTCCTGTCCTTCATAGGTGTCCCTCCAACACTTCCTGTCCCTCATAAGCATCCTTCCTACACTTCCTGTCCTTCATAGGTGTCCCTCCTACACTCTCTGTCCTTCATAAGTGTCCCTTCTACACTCCCTGTCCTTCATAGGTGTCCCTCCTACACTCCCTGTCCCTCATAAGCGTCCCTCCTACACTCCCTGTCCTTCATAGGTGTCCCTCCTACACTCTCTGTCCTTCATAAGCGTCCCTTCTACACTCCCTGTCCTTCATAGGTGTCCCTCCTACACTCCCTGTCCCTCATAAGCGCCCCTCCTACACTCCCTGTCCTTCATAGGTGTCCCTCCTACACTCTCTGTCCTTCATAAGTGTCCCTCCTACACTCCCTGTCCTTCATAGGCGTCCCTTGCTACACTCCCTGTCCTTCATAGGTGTCCTCCTACACTCCCTAGGTCTAATTTGGATGGAAGCCTTGGAGGTTGTTAAAGATGAATTCCAGGTACGATATTATTTTACATAGTTACATGGACCACTGTAACCATGTATACATCATACCTGGCCAATGCCCCATGAAGCTGAAAATCACTGAAGTAGATAAATATGTATGCTCAATAAAATTGCAGTGCTGCAAATAATTATAAATGTTTGAGTGCAACAAAAAACTTTAACAGTGCAAAATTAAACTTACACCAACAATATAAAAGTGTTGATCTATGCACACTAATGTACTAAAAAAAAAGTCCAATTATATAATAATAATATTATTAATAATAATAAAAAAGTCCTTATGTAATCTCCCGTGCTCCACATCCACCTTAATGCGACCAATTTGTGACTCCCCTTGTGATCCACAACAGTGAGTCTAAACTCTCACCTTATATAGTTGACCTATAGATACAATATGGAATATGCAGTTCAGTTTTGGGCATCAGTTCTCAAAAAGGATATCAGGGAACTGGAGAAAGTGCAGAGAAGGGCAACCAAACTGATAAGAGGCATGAAGGAGCTCAACTATGAGGAAAGATTAGAGGAACTGAATTTATTCTCTCTTGAGAAAAGATTAAGAGGGGATATGATCAACATGTACATATACATAAGTGGTCCATATAGTGAACTTGGTGTTGAGTTATTTACTTTAAGGTCATCACAAAGGACAAGGGGGCACTCTTTACATCTAGAGAAAAAAAGATTTCATCTCAAATACGGAAAGGTTTCTTCACAGTTAGAGCTGTGAAAATGTGGAATAGACTCCCTCCAAAGGTGGTTTTGGCCAGCACGGTAGATTGCTTTAAAAAAGGCCTGGATTATTTCCTTAATCTAAATAATATAACTGGGTACTAACATTTTTGGTAAAGTTGATCCAGTTTGGATCCGATTGCCTCTCGGGGGATCAGGAAGGATTTTTTTTCCCCCGCTATAGCAAATTGGATCACGCTTTGCTGGGGTTTTTTGCCTTCCTCTGGATCAATCTGTGGGTGATGGATTGTATATGGGATTGTATGGTAATATATAATTTTTCTATTTTTTTGGGGGTTGAACTAGATGGACTTCTGTCTTTTTTCAACCTGACTAACTATGTAACTATGTAATAGGTCAATATGTGTCTTCTCCTTTAAAAAAGAAAAATTGATGCTGTCAGTTTCCATCTTCTAACCATATAGTTACATCCTACACACTCCCAATTCCTCTGATAATCTTTGGATAATGGACTCTTTCTGTTCCCTTTATTTATGCTTTTCTTCAGTACTGGGGCTCAAGGGAAGATCAAGACAAACAGATCATGCTACTTTCCACTCCAAAAACCCCTTTGGCTGCTTTCACACTGAGGCGTTTTACAGACGCTATTTAGCTAAAAATAGCGTCTGTAAAGCGCCTCAAAAGTCCCCCCCAATCCACCCCAATGTGAAAGCCCTGAGTGCTTTCACACTGGGGCGGTGCGCTAGCAGGACGTTACAAAAAGTCCTGCAAGCAGCATCTTTGGGGCAGTGAGGGGAGCGGTAATATACCGCTCCTCTACCACCCCTGCCATTGAAACGAATGGCAAGCGCTTCCGAAGCGGCTGCACACCGCCTCGGTAGCGCTGAGCGCCGGCACTTTTAACCCCTTTTTAACCCCTTGTGGGGGGTTAAAAGCGCGGCGCGTAGCGGAGCCCTATCGCTGGTAATACTCCGCTAAAACTAGCGGGGTTTTACCGCGACCGTGGCTACCGCCTCAGTGTGAAAGTAGCCTAAATTAAAAAAACATTAAATCATACACTCACATTTTTATGTGCACAGTATAGGTGCACCACATATACAACATTTGTGTACTTTCCCTTTGAGACATACAGCCCAGGGGTTGAGCTGTGAGAAAAATTGTCCTACTTCCGGGTTTGGTCATAATGACGTCACTGGCTCTGCCCTAGCGCATTGCGTCATGTCCCGTGACTTCAGAGCCTGAAGCCTGGTCAGTATAGCTTTCTTGTATTAGAAGTCTTTCTAGGTGGTCTAATGGTTCAAACACTGACACTAAGGGGTTGATTTACTAAAGCTGGAGAGTGCAAAATCTGGGGCAGCTGTGCATACTAGCCAATCAGCTTCTAACCTCAGCTTGTTCAATCAAGCTTTGACAATAAAACCTCGAAGCTGATTGGTTTCTGTGTGGAGCTGCACCAAATTTTGCACTTTCAATCTTTAGTAAATCAACCCCTAAGTGACTTTTATAAATAATACTTTTGAAGAGTGTATATATTAGATAGAGGGTTTTGGCTCCAGAAGAGAGACATTTGGGAGCTATGAACTTAGAAGTTGCCATAACTCCAAATACAACTGAATGAATGTTGACAGCATGCAAATATTACAGAAGCATTTCTTTTGGAAGCACTCATGCCATTACCCACCCGCTCCCCAAAACTAAAAAAGTTAAAGCAATACATGTAACGTACTAACAGGCAGCCACTCCACTCTTCTTTGCTGTTTTGCATAGCTACTAGCTGAAGACTCTTCTGCATCTGACACTTCCGGGAGTGTTGGATTCCTGGTCCCCTTCTGTGTACAGCAATGACATAAAGCAGGGATAGGCAACCTGCGGCCCTCCAGCTGTTGTAGAACTACATTTCCCATGAGGCATTGCAAGGCTGACAAGTACAATTACTCCCAGAGGCATGATGGGACTTGTAGTTTTGCAACAGCTGGAGGGCCGCAGGTTGCCTACCACTGACATAAAGGCTGGTGGAAGGAGCCACAACGTAATGGAAGACCAGGCAAGCGAAACACCAGGATACAGAAAGATGTTTTGGCAGTGATAGAGGGCAAAGGGCAGCAGTGTTGGCAGCAGGATATGTAAGTATTATCTGTGTTCTTTTAAAGCTATGGCTTTATTTTTTTTCTAAAGTGGTAGAGTCACTTTAAAGATATTTTCCATGTTTACTTGGGATGATGGCCTCATCCCTATCTGCATGGGTCGTGTCTACATCTTTTGAATTAAGAACTCCAGAGCTGTCAACCATATCCTTTCCTCATTACTTACTGAGTCACCCAGGACAGAAGTCAGAACTCATGATCTGCTCACTTGTTCTGGGTCAGTGACTTTGGGTCAGTTTGTGTTTTTAAAGCTCCTTTATTAAATGAAGGGACTGCATTAGTAATCCGCCCATCCTATCTGTTTAGTATGCAGGAAGAATCCGGGAGATGTTTTTACCAGTTGTCCCCTAACATGATCTGAAAGTTCCTCTGCAGCACCAGAGGTCTGGATATTATAGCACTGACCATAAGGCCAAATCTGGAGAAGAGAATGGAGGTTTCTGGATTAGCAAAAGGGTTTTTTACTTGGCTGAATGTTTCCACCCTTCTATATTTGATATATATGTGATCTGCTGTGAGTAGAAGGAGTGTTCATGGTGGGGGTGAGTGGGAGACTAGTTGGCAAATGTTTCTCTCCCCCACCCCTACATGTTTTTAATGATTTGTACAGCTGCAGTCGGGTGCTGAGTTACAGACAACCAAATACAATTTATAGATTAACCCTGTCTGCTCCACCTCTTCCCCTTAAAACTCAACTCTAAGAATACAGTTAAATACAAAGTTGTAAAACATGTATATGAACTGTTTTATGAGATAAGGGATACGTATGTTTGTTTTTGTTTGACCAGCCAGATCAATTACCTCACTTTTCACCATTATAGTTAAGCAATACAACTTGGTCATTGAGTGACCCACAGCCTTCTTACCAAGCGATCAACATTCACCCTGCAGTGCAATTTTCAGTTCATTAATTGGAATGGGCTGATATTGCACCGAATCTCACATAAAGTAGTGCATGCACTACGTTTTTAAAAACATGCAGCACCAAATCGCATGGTATTGCGGTACCATGTGATCTGGTATTGTAATCTGCATTTGGGGTGAAGTTAACAATGTACTGGCACCCACAGCAGATCGCAAAGGCAGTGTGTTTTCAACACAGTGCAGGAAATGCACATGGAACGCACCGTTTCCACACTGAATTATGGTGTGGGCTAGCCCTTTGTGATATCATCCTTTACAGCAGGCTATCAGTAAATCATGAAAATTGACCACAAGGCAATCCTATCCGGACCGCGGCTCCACCACTTAGCAGCCTGGGCATCCTCTCCCGGCTGACAGCTTCCTTCTCCCGCTGCCGCCACAGTATACATGCATAGCAGGTAGAAGGCATCAGGTGCGGCATGTCCAGACAGAGGGTGGGACATGCTTTTCAAGTTAAAGTGTTACTAAACCCAGTAATATGAAAATAGTCCATCTGCCCCCACTCCACAGTGCCCACAGCTTATAAATCTTCTTTTTATATTAAAATACTGCCACTACATACCTTTTGGGATGATCTGTATACCATGGCCAGTGATAAACTGTAGTTTCTCCAGTGCTGAGAGTTCAGGTAGGAGGAGATTTCCACTACAGCCTGTATACACGCACACATGTGTGATGTCAATATCATGTGTCCTGGCTAGCTCTGTAAACAAGTGAATGTTCTCTCCAGCATAAAAGACACAACTGAGAATGTGCAGGTTGGCTACCCTGCCTATGTTAAGCTGGCCTTCCCCAGATAGACAGTGCAGGGAGGGGAAGATCTAGGCATAGAGGAAAAAACAGCCTTTTTACACAATGCAGAGGATTAACCCCTTAAAGTGAAGGTCCGCCTGAAACAAAAACAATTAAAAGTCAGCAGGTACACATACTGTAGCTGCTGACTTTTAATAATAGGACACTTACCTGTCCTGGAGTCCAGTGATGTTGGCACCCGCTGACGATCTTCGGATCGGGGGTCGGGTGCAGCCGCGTCCATTGTGGCTTAGGGAACCCGGACGTGTAGCATTACAGCTTCACGCCGGGCACCTTACTGCGCATTCATGGCGGCCAGTAGCAGAGCGAGGAGGGAGCCGGGCTGTTGCCGTCAGTCGCCGCAGCTGCCGGCCCGAGCTCCTGGATGTGTGGAAAAGGACACCTATCTAAAGACAGGTGTCCTCTTCCCCCTCCCCCACGAAAGGTGCCAAACGTGACACTTGAGGGGGGAGGGTTCCAACCAGAGGAAGTTCCACTTTTGGGTGGAACTCCGCTTTAAGTTCCACAGTGATTATAACAAGCATGCTATGCTGCATATACAGAATGATTTTACTGTTGTGGGTTTAGTAACACTTTAAGCCTGAGATTTATTGCTAGGGTGGTCCTAGTAACCAATCACTTGCCTGTTAACATGAAAAGCATATCCCACTATCCATCCGGACATGCTGCGGCTTCTGCTATCTATCTGCTTTGTAAGGAAGAATCGGAAAGGGTGGAGGAGGATTGCAAGGAAGGAAGGGGGGTTGTAAAGCGGACCAGTATAAAAAAAAAGGGGGGGGTGCTGTGAAGGGGACTTGGATACAAGACAGTGACAGGAACCCTGGTAGTGTGGGAACTGCTGTATTTCACGTTTCTCACTTAGTAGCTTGGTCTCCATCTTGGAGCTTTGCTATGGTACAGGGGGGTCACATTCTGGAAGGCTTTGCGAATCAAAACTATGGTGGCTTCCCTTTGTGCTAAAAGTATAGAAAGGAGAGTGGGATGACAGTGTAAAGTGAAAATAAGTGAAGACTGGTGGAGTTTAAGACATGCTAAGCATTGCATGCTTAAAATTCTATAGAGTCCATGTGTTGAGACACATACCTAGCCACTGGCTGAAGAGATGGGAGGCAATTGTAAGTGTGTGTATTGGGCTACAGTGTCAAATGGCTTCTGACCTGAAAGTGTTAAAGTGATAGTAAATGCTGGAAAAAAAAAATTGGGGCTCCCTGTAAGGTAATGGCATAATGTGCTAGTATACTTTGCATACTAGCACATGATGAAAGACTTGCCTGTAAAACAAAGCCCTTCAGTGATGACATCACTCCTGCCTATACACATGGAAGCCACGATCGTGGGCACAGCGCCCTAAAGAAAGGGAATATTTGCTATGCCGTCCCTTCAGAGCATAGTGTGCACGAGACGGTAATATCACCAGATGCAAAGCAGGTGAATATCTCCTAAATGGCACACGTTTAGGAGATATTCATTTTAAAAGTTGCAAAGTGGAGTTTACTACTACTTTAATGCCCATACAGAACAGTGAGTTAGAGTACTACTTTAATGGCTTGTAGGGAGCATGCACAGCCCTTAGGTGGTGACCTCAGAACATGCTGACATCATGAGACATTTTATATTTATGTACAATGGATTAGTATTGCACTTGTAAACATGCAAGTGGAGGAACAGCCACAAAGAAGTGCCATGTGTAGTCCTACTCGTAACCAGTGGCAGGACAACAAACTCTACCCATTTAGATGCGTTTTCACTCATTGTGTGCCAAGCACTAGCCACTTCTGCTTTTTATATGGACTAAAAGCAATGCCTTTCATGGTACACCCATTTCTTCCAAAGCCACTGGAACAGCACGACAACCAGGCAAGTTGCATTTTCAGAAGATGAGGTCACCAATGGCAGGCTGATTATTCAGTACATAATTATTTCATCTCTTTTGTTATAGACACACATTACTTGACAAGGTCACTGTGCCTTCCTCTGTTTTTTTTAACCACTTCAGCCCCGGAAGGATTTCCCACTTTAGGACCAGAGCACTTTTTGTGATTCGGCACTGCGTCGATTTAACTGACAATTGCGCGGTCATGCGACGTTGTACCAAAACGAAATTTGCATCCTTTTTTTCCCACAAATAGAGATTTCTTTTGGTGGTATTTGATCACCTCTGCGTCATTTCTGATTGCCGCTATAAACAAAAGAAGAGCGACAATTTTGCAAAAAAACCCAAATTTCTTACTTTTTGCTAAAATACAAAATCAAAAAAAAAATATAAAAAAACATTTTTTTTCATCGGTTTTGGCCGATTTATATTCTTCCTCATATTTTTGGTAAAAAAAAAATCACAATCGGCGTTTATTGATTGGTTTGTGCAAAAGTTGCCGTGTTTACGGATGATGAGAATTAATTTCTGGGGTTTTTATTTAATTTTTTTATTTTTTACTAGTAATGGCGGTGATTTTAGCAGTACTGCGATATTGGGGCAGACATGTCGGACCATTTTGACACTTTTTTGGGACCACTGGCATTTATACAGCGATCAGTGCTATAAAAATGCACTGATTACTGTGTAAATGCCATTGGCAGTGAAGGGGTTAACCTGCAGGGGGCGCTCTAAGGGTTAACTGTGTTCCCTGGGCGTGTTCTAACTGTATGTGGGCTGCCCTGGCTGGGGAAAGGGGATGTTCACGGCTTCCATATAGAGGAAGCCTGTGATCCCAGCCCTTCCCCTTCTATGAGAACGGAGATCCGTGTTTACATACACGGACCTCTGTTTTCTCACTGCTGGGGGGTCATCGCGGGTAGCCTGCGGCAATTGAGTCCACCCTACCCGCTCCCTGGCCCTCCCCGAACACCGCGTGCTCACAGCACTAGTTATCGTAGCCGCCATCATGTGATGGCGTTTCGCGATAACGAGCCACCTTGCCGTCGTCACGCTGCAGCGGGCACTCAGCAAGTGGTTAAACATGCACAACGAGACCTACAAGTACAATTCCTCTGTATACCGATAATGAGAGCAGGACACTGGGAATTTAAAATGTAAATACAGTCATAGTTAGTAAATGTATAATGTGTAATGGTTTGAGAGAACAGGCTGAGCCGGAATTTCTCTCTCTCCCTCTGTCTCTCCAGTATCTCACAAAAGCGAGTACACCCCTCACATTTTTGTAAATATTCTATTATATCTTTTTATGTGACAACACTGAAGAAATGACACTTTGCTACAATGTAAAGTAGTGAGTGTACAGCTTGTATAACAGTGTAAATTTGCTGTCCCCTCAAAACAATGAATTAATAAAATACAAGTGGCGCCTTCCACTACAGTAGATGGGCTTGTAGTCCACAGACACTTCCTGCAGCTCAGTAACTGACAGACTCTATGGAGGTACAGGCATAGAGCTGTAGAAAGTGTTTGCAGAAGCTTGACATTGCACCCACGATTCACTGATCACAGGCAGGGCTGGTGCAAGGATTTTTGACACCCTAGGCGAAACCTCATTTTGCTGCCCCCCATTGGCTCCACCCCTAACCCCACCCCCTTTGCCCAGCTCAGCACCAATCAAATACAGCCTCATCAGCGCCCATCACATACAGCTTCACCAGCACCAATCAAATGCAGCCTCACAGGGCCCATCAAATACAGCTTCACCAGTGCCAATCAATACAGCCTCACCTGGGCCCATCAAATAAAGCTTCACCAGCGCCAGTCAATACAGCTTCACCTGTGCCCATCAAATACAGCTTCACCAGCGTCAATCAATACAGCCTCACCTGTGCCCATCAAATACAGCTTCACCAGCGTCAATCAATACAGCCTCATCTGTGTTTATCAAATAAAGCTTCACCTGTGCCCATCAAATACAGCCTCACAGGGGGTAGGGGCGGGGGGGTATTTGGCAGATCAGTCACTCTTTCTGCACACATTTGCAAATGGCATGTGATAATACAAATGTATCTCATTATCTCAGTCAGACTGTCAGTTTTTACTCACCCCACCACCTGAGGTGACAGTCTTGGGCTCTGCAAAGTTGAAACAGTACTGCTTTGTATCCGATGACCGACGTGACCCTCTGCTGCCATGGTGTTCCTCAAAACCTCTTTGGGGTTTGGGGATGTGCCGTCAAGCCTCTGATCGCCATGTCCCATGACATGCCAGGATGCATCTTGCACAGGACCCTCCACGTGGGGGTGGGGGCGGCTATGGTGCTGGCCAGTGACTGCCTCCCGGGGGGTGCTGCTGCCAGCCGTGGCTCTGCTCTCCACTTATCCACTCCACTGACACGATCGAGGCAGAGCGACCTCTGGGGGGGCTGCTCCTCTCCAATTCTCGACTGCACTGATGACATGATCGAGGCAGCTGTCAGCCACGGCTCTTCTCTCTGATGACATGAATCAATGCAGAGCAGCCAGTGACAGATCAACAGCGGCCAGGTGCCCTAGGCGGCAGTGCGCCCTAGGCGGCCGCCTACTCTGCCTAGTGGTAGAGCCGGCCCTGATCACAGGTACAATAGGCTCCTGTGTAAAAAAAGAATACATTCACATTTTTTTACCTGCAAAAACATTTATTATTTTTTTATCAAAGGCAAACTTAGCCTTTGAAGTAGAGCTATAGGCAAAACTTTTTTTTTTCATTTAGGATAGAGTAAGGGAGAGTTATAACCCCTGTCAGGTTTTTTTCCACCATCTGTGTCACATTGCGGAGATTTATCTTTGCTTTATATTCCATAGCCAAACAGGATGTGAGAGGAAATCCCTGCAAAAAGAGAATTCCTTGGGGACCCCCAGGTCACCAGAACTAGTGTCCCCTTTGGAAGATTTTCCCTCTATTACTTTTCTGGGGACAACCCAAAATTTGGGAATTTCTGTTACTTTCACTTTCAATGATAATGGTAAACAGGACAAATAAAGAGAATGAATCTTCTTAACCCCTTCAGCCAAAGTACGGCTCCAGCATGGATCTGAATTTCCAGGACCACATCCATGGACGTCGTTCCCTGTGCACGCTCCTGGCCCGTACTCTCAGGCGCCCGCTCCGTGGGCATGCCCGCGGGTCGGGAGGACTCGATGTCCGCCCGGGACCCACGATCGCCTGTCAGAACAGGGGACATGACAGATCTACTGATCCCTGTCACTGGGATCAGTTAGATCTGTTATGTCCTGGCCAGCCCCCCCCCCCCCACAGTTAAAACATGCCTAGGGAACACAGTTAGAACACACCCAGGGAACATTGTTAACCCCTTCACTGCCCCCTTAGTGTTAACCCCTTCCCTGCCAATGACATTTATACAGTAATCAGTGGGCATTTCAATTTCTGATCGCTGTATAAATGTCATTGGTCCCAAAAAAGTGTCAAAAATGTCCAACATGTCCGCCCCAATATCAAAGTCCCGATAAAAATCACAGATCGCCGCCATTACTAGTAAAAAAAAAAATAATAATAAAAACGCCATAAATGAATTCCCATAGTTTGTAGACGCAATAACTTTTGCGCAAACCAATCAATATGCGCCGATTGCGATTTTTTTTTACCAAAAATATGTAGAATATAAATTGGCCAAACCCGATGAATATTTTTTTATTTTTATTTATTTTTTTAAATTTGTATTATAGCAAAAAGTGAATAATATTGTTTTTTTCAAAATCGTCGCTCTTTGTTTGTTTATAGCGCAAAAAATAAAAACCGCAGAGGTGATCAAATACCACCAAAAGAAAGCTCTATTTGTGGGAAAAAAATGATAAAAACGTTGTTTGGGTACAATGTCGTATGACCGTGCAATTGTCATTCAAAATGCGACAGTGCTGAAAGCCTAAAATTGGTCTGGACAGGAGGGGGGTTTAAGTGCCCATTAAGCAAGTGGTTAATGGGACCATAAACAGCAATAAAAACTGACAAGCGTTCTAATCCTTCTACACATTATCCAAAAATGAAAAAAATTTGCCTTTAGTTCCCACTTTCATGGGGAAAAAAATAGCAAATAAAAAATATGTAGCATATACAATTGCAACACAAGTAATATTGTAATTAAATGTTTTTAAAAAGTATCTTTCCTTTTCAATCTGCAGCTCTGTAATTTTCTGAACGTATACAGAACGCCCCCCAGAAACATAATTTCCTGCTTCTGTGATTGGCTCATTGATTTTCCCAGAAGTCTACACTAAGATACAAGTCAGATATCAGGCATCCCCTGCAACAAAATGTCATTTTTGGTAAGATACTCCCAACAGGAAATCACGTCTAAAGGGATGCAGATCCTACAATTTTCCTCATTAGAACCCTGTATAGGTGAAGCACCCGATTGATAATTATGAAACCACTCCCATTAGTCTCACTCGACACATGGGCACAGACAAACAAGGTAGGAATCTGCAACAAAGTTTGTTAAAATCCTTGCAATGTACATAGATCACCCAGAGGGGAATGTTTTAATCAACAAAAGTGGAGTTACTCTTTTTGTTTCAATAAGCTTTAGGTAATGGTTAGGAGCCAGGGCATATGGTAGTACAGCTCTTAATTCACCTCATATGGTATTTTTCATAAATGTAAAATCCTTAATATTGGTCATGTCTATCAAAAAACACTTTAAATGCCAATGGTCCCAAAAAAGTGTCAAAATGGTTTGACATGCCTGCAATATCACAGTACCGCTAAAAATCACAGATCACTGCCATTACTAGTAAAATATTTTAAAAAAATAAAAACTCCAGAAATGAATTCTCATCATTTGTAAATGCGGCAACTTTTGCGCAAACCAATCAATAAACGCCGATTGCAATTTTTTTTACCAGAAATATGAGGAAGAATATAAATCGGCCAAAACCAATGAAAAAAAATGTTTTTTATTATTTTTTTTTTAACTTGTATTTTGGCAAAAAGTAAGAAATATTGGGGTTTTTTTTGCAAAATTGTGGCTCTTTTTTTGTTTATAGCGGGGATCAGAAATGACGCAGAGGTGATTAAATACCACCAAAAGAAAGCTCTATTTGTGGGGAAAAAAAAGGATGCATATTTCATTTGGGTACAACGTCACACAACCGCGCAATTGTCAGTTAAAGCGATGCAGTGCCGAAAAAGTGCTCTGTTCCTAACGTGGGAAATCCTTCCGGGGCTGAAGTGGTTAATAAATCTAATTTTATTTGAGATATGCCAACTGATATCCATTTGAACACAAGGATATAAAGTCCATAGTAAACCTCACTTTATAGTAAATTCAGCATATATAGGCTACAGCTTGATTGTGCTGTAATTGTGGTGGCATAGTAAATACTTTAAGCAGAATATTTGACTGCATGCATTGCAATAAACTTTATTAAATGAAGCCTGAGAGTCACTAATCTGGACCAGCATACAACAGAAAAATAAGGTCTCATGCACACAGGTGGTTTGAGCGTGAAAAAATGCAATAGCCTAAAATTGGTCATAAAAGTGAATGGCTGTACTTAAACATACGCTGATGGTGCCTTCTTGCAAAGGCGTAAAATCGTGCATGGGACACACTAAGTAATGATACTATAGGATGTATGGTAGCTAGGGAGCTATAGGTGGCCAAAATGAAATAGAAACAAGTTTAGCATAGCAGATTTAAAAATAATAAACCTGCGCTAACACATTTTATGCAGTCAGACGGTGAAGTCCACAGCTAAGATATGTGTGTAAGATTTGTATCTTGCAGCAGCACATGAGTCTTGATGAGATATAGAACATGCACACAAGTGGCCTCTGTGCTCTGAGAAGAAAGCAGCCCAGGGATGGGAAGAGGCTCAGTCCTATCATAAGAAGAAGCTTCTTTGTGGCTCACATTCCTCAGCAAACAGCAGGGCTAATCAGTCACACATTAGAACAATAAGCCCTTGTGGTACTGCAGCTTCGTATACTAGGCCCTGCACTGTTCAAGCGTCTGGGAAGGATGCATCAAGTGCTGTATCTGAATGTATAAAATGGCAATACCTCATCATCTCAAATAGAGGTCAGGCGAAGGCCTCCCAAAATACTGTAAATTATAACACTGATTTCTTTGACGCCTAATCTGCAAAAGCCAAGTTTATTGCAGTTATCTCTCATGGGAATCTGTTAAGGAAAACTGGTGCTCCGTTTAGGCTTTCTACAAGGTCAGATTTCAGTTATATACGTTTACAGTTCAAGACTAAAGTGCTGTTCTAATCAAGGTTTTAAATACCGTATTTTCTGGCGTATAAGACTACTTTTTACACTAAAAATAATCCCCCAAAAATCGGGGGTCGTCTTATACGCCGGGTACTGTAGCTTCGGCTACATACAGAACGTCCATAAAAAATGTTTAGCCCCCTGGATGTGTATTACTGTAGCTTCGGCTACTTACAGAACGTTCCTCTGCTGTAGTACTGCATGTACCGCACTGAGCCAATCACGGCAAGCGGTGTATTCTATTAATGCATACAAAGCCTGCTCTGATTGGCAAAGGTTGTATAAGCCCGCCTCTCTGACTCAGGCAATCCGAGCAGGCTTTGTATGCATTAATAGAATGCACCACTTGTCGTGATTGGCTCAGTGTGGTACATGCAGTACTACAGCAGAGGAACGTTCTGTAAGTAGCCGAAGCTACAGTATTACACATCCAGGGGGCTAAACATTTTATACGGACCTTCTGTATGTAGCTGAAGCTATAGAACCAGTACTGTATTACACATCCAGCGGGCTAAAAGATTAATAATAGGGAAGTTCTGTATGTAGCCGAAGCTACAGTACTTTATTAGGGCACATCCAGTGGGCTGATGTTATTAAATGGTGTTGCCTTGGAAGGGGGGTAGTCTTATATGGCGAGTATAGGGCAAACCCTATGATTTAACTGGAAAATTAGGGGGGTCATCTTATACGCCCAGTCGCCTTATACGCCGGAAAATACGGTATTTACTCACAGCTTTTAAAAAAAGCTGCTATATAAATCCATTACCCTGTAGAATCAGTAGCAGGTTTGCCAACCGTCAGTAATTTTACTGGCAGCCAGTAAAAAACAGGCAATTTTCTCCTGTCAGTAAATGCCAGTAAAAGGAAAAGGTTGCCAGTAAAAAATATGGCTGTGATGCTCGGCTCAGTTTGGAGCCAGCCGAGACCATCCGAGTGCCTGCTACAGTGTGTTCGGGCGGCTCTGGCGGAGGCAGTGCCTGAGCATGTTGTGTGATGTTATAGTGCAAAGGAGCCAAGCAGAGCGGCCAGCGCCCCGTGTGTGGGAGCATGGCAGGCTGGGAGCGGGACTGTCAGTGCTGTTGAGACCGGAGTGGACTGAAGGGACCACCTGATGTGGAGAGAGACGGCCTCTGTGACTCAGGAGGTGACGTGTCATGACGGTGAGGTGTCATCATCATCTGTACTGCCCCCTGCTGTCAGTGTCAGTGTGAGAGTCAATTCTATTTGTGTGCCGCCCATTCTAATTTCTTGCCCTTCTAAATCCCGTCCCTGAGCTACTTACTTACTATATTCGAAAATAAAATAAGAAATGTTTTTTTGCCTTACTATCTACCTTATATTATATTACTAATTGCATATTGTACTTGTAGCCAAAATACTGAAATTTGCACTTAAAGCTGTAAGTTTGTAACTTTTGGAAATGCCAGTAAAATCTTGTCTGTGCCAGTAAATTGTTGGCGTGGTGTCAGTAAATTTCAATCTGGTAGGTTGGCAACACTGATCAGTAGGTCAATAAGATGGCATTGCATGCTTAAGTTGGCTTGGGCTGGATTGTTATTTATTTGGTGGTCACCTCTCAAAGAGGGAGCGCTCTATACTTAAGATTACATTTCATCACACACAGTGATTAAGGGTTTATATTTTATATATCATAGCAGAAATGCTACCATCTTGGCAGGTCTGGAGTGTAAAAACATTTGTGACATATAAGGCATATCTGTGTACATGACTAGCCTGGTGAAATTATAATCTTTCAATACTGGCACCCCTGCTGTTGTTTTTAAAGTGACACTAAAGTCTGATTTAAAAACCAATCTTTAAAGTATGTATTCCTTCTATTTCACAACCTCTTCTAAATCTCCAAATCCCTTATTTTTGCTGCTGTGATCCGGCTTGCTGTTAGAGGGTGGCTACATTTGTTCTCCATAGTCCCACTGTATGCAGGAACCTAGCTCTCCTGCTTGCTCCCAAGATGGACAAGGAACTATGGGATTTGTAATGTACATAGAGCAGTGCACAGGACCGCAATATACTCTTAAATTAAGTAGTGGCTGTGAATGGATTATTTTTGGGGAATAAGGATATCATTGAGTGTCACTTTTAGGTATTTTCATATTTGCTGTTTAAAAAATTAAAGGTGAATGGCAGGATTTTGTGGTTACATATATACCAGTTACTGCAACTTTTTAGCCACATTTATAAATCAGAAACTCTCATTATGGGCAGTCTAATGTTGTTGTAGTGTCAATATACAGTATGTGTGAAGTTTTTATAATTTTGGAGTAGTCTTCAATAAAAAAAAAAACTAATTTTAATGATGGTAAGCCCTGGCCTATTGACCTTGGATTGTGGTCACAAACATACTGTAGCTCTAGATAGTTCTATCTAGACTCTGATATTCCCCTAACGGGGACAAATGTTCTTTTTCCCTAAATATTACATTTTTTTCTATGTTTGTTCATGTATGTATTTTATAAATCATAGTCTCTATCATTCATTTATGTACTTCTTCTATCTGAAATGCCCAGTTGATCCTGCCAGTCACCTTTCTTCCTTGTTCTTAACCACTTTCCGACCGCCGTATGCAAAATGACGGCCGGGAAGTGGCTCAGTTATCCTGACTGGACGTCATATGACGTCCTCAGGATAACAAGCTGCCGTGCGCCCGGGGGGCACGCATCACGGCGATCGGTGGTGTGGGAGGTCAGTCTGACCCCCCGCAATGCCGATCTCGGTAAAGTGCTTCGATCCGAAGCACTTTACCATGTGACCAGCCGTGACCAATCACGGCTGGTCACAGTGTAATACAGGAAAGCCGTTTAGCGGCTTTCCTGTACTCAGGTCTGCAGACCTGAGGAGGGGAGAGCCGATCGGCTGCATCCCTGAAAGGGAGGGTTTGTGCTGATGATTTATCAGCACAGCCCTCCCTCGGATCGCCACCCTAGACCACCAGGGAGCCTGCCCAGGGACCACCAGGGATGCGCCCACCCAGGACCACCAGGGAGCCGACCAGGGACCACCAGGGAGCCGATCTGGACCACCAGGGAGACCCCCCTAGACCACCAGGTAAGTGACATACTGCTCAGTGCCACCGTCACTCAGTGCCACCTTCAGATGCCACCCTAGACCACCAGGGAATGAGCCCCTATCAATGTATATGCCCACCAGTGCCCCTATCAGTGCCCACAAGTGCCCTTATCAATGCATACCAGTGCCACATATCAGTGCCCACCATTGCCACCTACCAGTGCCCATCAGTGCCACCTATCAGTGCCCAGTGCCACCTATGAGTGCCAATCAGTGCTGTCTATTAGTGCCCATCAGTGCCGCTTAGCAGTGTCCGTCAGTCCTGCATATCAGTGCCCATCAGTGCTGCTTATCAGTGCCACCTCTCAGTACCCGTCAGTGCTGCTTATCAGTGCCGCCTAATAGTGCTCATCATCGCTGCATATAAGTGCCTCATCATCAGTGCCACCTCATCAGTGCCGCCTCATCAGTGCCAATCAGTACTGCCACATCAGTGCCCGTCAGTGTAGCCTCATCAGTGCCCACCAGTGATGGAGAAAATTTACTTTTTTTTTTTTTTCAAAATTTTTGGTCTTTTTTTATTTGTAGCGCAAAAAATAAAAACCGCAGGGGTGATCAAATACCACAAAAGAAAGCTCTATTTGTGGGGACAAAATGATAAAAACTTTGTTTGGGTACAACGTCGCACGACCGCGCAATTGTCATTCAAAGCGCAACAGCACTGAAAACTGAAAATTGGTCTGGTAGTAAAGTGTTCTTAGTGCATAGTATTGAAGTGGTTAATTGACCACACAAAGCACAGAAGCTGATCTGTCCTTGCGTGGTCAGTTTTCATCCTTTGTCTGCCCATTTAGAGCTACAGAACGCTATGCAGGCACACAGCATTGCTTATCTATTGGGTAGTTTGTTCAGCCACCACACCCCCTGACCAATTACAGCTTGACTCTGCCACACCCCCCTCCCAATCACAGCCTGCCACTTGAAAATGCCCCCTGCTCAAACACAGCATCTTGCCTTAGGTTGAACGGACAATGGAATGCTGGCAAGGTGTGTCTGCACAGTGTTCTCTAACCCCTCTTCACACTATCAGGAAGAAGAGAGAGATGGTCACATGACAACTGTAACCTTGTAAAAAAGGTAACACAGATCATTTCTGAAGGTAAGCAAACACGGATTTGGTGCCTATAAGGCCTCATACACACGGGCGTTTTTTTGACGCTACGTTTTTTAGTGTTTTTTTGCAGATCTCCATGTTATTCAAAGGCCCCATAAAAACGCAGATGTTTTTGAGCTGTAGATGGCTTCGGCGTTAGTGAGCTGAAAGTAGAACCCATGGCCAGCGCGTTCTGAGGCTGTAGCATTTTGGCGTTTTTGACACCGAGCCGGTAAAACGCTCACTATTACGCATTAACGCCGTACCGACGTTCTTAATGCTGGAGTTTTCAGGTTAAAAAATAGCAGAATAATGTTTTTGCAAACAAAACGGCTATTGACGCTGACGCTCACTAACGCCGATGCAAAACGCAGACGAAATCACGTTTTTG
Source organism: Glandirana rugosa (assembly GCA_018402905.1). NCBI lineage: Eukaryota > Metazoa > Chordata > Amphibia > Anura > Ranidae > Glandirana > Glandirana rugosa. Next base: position 525,027 of record BLSH010527086.1, on the reverse strand, counting down.
ACGCCAATTTTTCCCTGACGTCGGGCCAGACGTTTTGCTTATTTTTTTTTATACACCCGTGTGTATGAGGCCTAACTGTTAGAAACTGCCTATAAAATTGTGGGGTTGATTTACTCAGGCCTCTTGCTCCTAGGGGCATCTGGGTTTTTTTTCCTGCCTATAAACTCCCCTGCATGTTAGCCTATGTGTCCATGCACACAGACTTATAGCAGTGTTTAGTGTCAGGAGAGTTTAGACAGAGTTTAGAGGCAGGAAAAAAAAACCCTCTGCCAGTGCATCCAGGAGCAGCAGAGTTTCGGCAGAAAAAATGCTTGACGTTTAGCGATTCAGCATTCATTCTTTTCAAGGCCAGAATAAATTATTTATTATTGCCAATGAAATGAATTAATCCCCAAGTACTTGATTCCTGTAAACATGCCTACACGCTTGTAAAAGCATTAGACACTTTTACAAGTGTCAGACATTTTTTTCCTCAAAAAGCTCCAGCGTCCAGGTTTTTTGTCAAAGCTTAACCACTTGCCGACCTCCTCGCGTAGAAAGATGGCGACAAAATGGCACCACTGCGCAGATCGCTGTCTATGAACGGTGGTCTGTGCAGCCGCAGTGGCAAGCACGTGCCGCAGCGGCGGGCGCATGCCGCCGCCAGTGCGTTCTTGTGCCTGCCGTGTGCTCTGTGAGTGGGGCCGCGGGACGGCGACTCAATGTCCGCCGGTGACCAATCACCTGTAAGATAGGAGGAATGGGGAACCCGGGTTCCTGGTTCTGACAGGTGGCATTACAGTGATCTACTGATCCCTGTGATCGAGATCAGTTAGATCTGTCATGCCCCTACCAGCCCAGCCCCCATACAGTTAAAACACAGTGAGGGAACACAGTTAACCCCTTCCCTGCCAATGACATTTATGCAGTAATCAGTGGCTATTTTTAGTTCTGATCGTTGTGTAAATGTCAATGATCCCAAAAAAGTGTCAAAAATGTCCTATCTGTCCACTGCAATGTCGCAGTTCCACAGATCGCCGACATTACTAATAAATGAAAAAAAAAATAGTAAAAACGCCAAAGTCAATTCTCATGATTTGTAAACGCAAAAACTTTTGCGGCAAACCAATCAATAAACGCGTATTGCATTTTTTTTTCTTTTTTACCAAAAATATGTAGAAGAATACGTTTTGGCCTAAGCTGATGAATACATTTGTTTTTTGATATATATATTTTTTTGGATATGTATTATAGCAAAAAGTAAAAAATATTGTTTTTTTTTTTTTTCAAAATTGTAGCTCTTTTTTTGTTTATAGCGCGAAATATAAAAACCGCAGTGATGATCAAATACCACCAAATAAAGCTCTATTTGTGGGAAAAAGGACGTCAATTTTGTTTGGGTACAATGTTGCACAACCACGCAATTGTCAGTTAAAGCAACGCAGTGCCGAATCACAAAAAGTGCTCTGGTCAGGAAGGGGGTAAATCCTTCCGGAGCTGAAGTGGTTAATTGAACAACCTGAAATTAGAAGCTGATTGGCTACCATGCACAGCTGCACTTGAGTTTGCACTCTAGTCTCTAGTTATAGTAAATCAAACTCTGTATGTTCACAACTACATCAAGGAGACACTGTCACTTAGTCATTTCAGGGCAAAGTGACAGTGTTTGTGTAACCCCCCCTCCCCCTTCCCCAGCCACTAATACTCACCTGTCCAGCACTCCCCGCCGCAGCTCCTTCTTTTATTGCAGCCACCACCAAATTACTTTAGAAGTCAGATTCTAAAGGCAGCAGTTTTATTATCACACTGGCCTAGCGAACAGCCGCTAGACTCCATCATGGGAGGAGGTCATCTGTTCCCCTATACCTGGGAGCACCAAGGGTCAGCTGTGATGGGGGAAAGTGCAGCGGGGGATCACTGGAGAGCAAAGTGACAGTGGGGTTGATTTACTTAAACTGGAAAGTGCAAAATCTGGTGCAGTAATGCAAAGAAACCAATCAGCATCCAGATTATTTTGTTAAAGCTTAACTGAACAAGGTGAAGTTAGAAGCTGATTGGTTGGGCGAACAGTTCCAGTCGGCAGTTGGCCCGAACATCGCCTGTTCGTCGAACACCCGACCCAGCATGTACCGGTTGGTGATATTACAAGGGTGCGGTGCCACCAGGGGACATCACCAGGTGGCCCCCGCCCCTTACCTATTTAAGAACTGTCAAACGGCAGAGCAGGCATTCGACAGTTAGCCTACGTTGTGAACCAAGCTTTTTTTTTTCTTTTTTTCAGGTCCGGCGGTGGCGGCGTGATTGACGATGTATCTACGTCGGGGGACATTGTTTTTTAATACAGGAATTGTCAAAAACTGCCTCCTTTCCTTATTTTTCTTATTTTTTTGTGTAAATAGATAAGGGTACAATGTACCCCATACTCATTCACATAGGAAGTTTGTTAAAGGGGGCTTCCAAGTTCCGACTAGCCCCCTGCCCACAGATCCCCACAACCACAGCCCAGGATTGTCAGGAAGAGGCCCTTGTCCCCATGGGGACAAGGCGCTTTGGGATGGGAGCCATGTTGTGTGCATGTGGCCTGGTATAGTTCAGGAGGAGGGGGTCGCATGCTCGTTCCCCCCTTTCCTTACCTGCCGAGCTGCATGCTCGGATAAGGGTGTGGTATGGATTTTGGGGGGAACCCCACAACATTTTTTCTTTTTAATTTTGGCGTGGGGTTCCCCTTAAAATCCATACCAGACCCAAAGGAACTGGTATGGATTCTTATTGCCGGCAATGGTATTGTATTGAAAGCAATTTAAATGCCATTTTTTTTCTTTATAAATGTCCGTTTTTGCTGCAGGTTCTATACATAGTACAGATGCGCCATTTTACAGGCAGACTAGGGGGCCCCACCCCAGGTACTATATTTAAAGGAATTTTTCATTTTTATTGTTTCACTTTAAGCATCATTAAAATCACTGCTCCTGTAAAAACGGTCTTTTTTAAAAAAATGTGGTATTGATACATGTCCCCCAGGGCAGTACCTGGGCCCCCATGCCCTTTTTATGGCCAATAACTTGCATATAAGCATTCAAAATGGGGAATTTTGATTTTTTAAGTTTGGGTCCCATAGTCTTTAATAAGGTTTGGGGTCCAAACTTTTGCGATGTTTGAGAGTTCTGGCGAGGAGAGTTGTTCGGCCCAACTCTACTGATTGGCTACCATGCACAGTTGCACCAGATTTTGCAACTTTAGTAATTCAAGGCCACCATCTCTTGAAGGTACCCAAGGACATGGGATGATAGTCACCAAATCTATCCACTAACAGCCAGATCAATAATCTTGTTTCTATGAGACACCAGTTGAGGCCTCTCTACAAGCAAAGTGATTGGACAGGTTAGAAAGCCTGGTCTGATCACTACTGTTTTTCCTACCTCTAACTTCTTTCTTATCTGCTTTTGTAGGCCAACATCCCTAAAATATATTAGAACAATGTTTTCCCCTAGCAATGGGACTTTAAAGGCACAGGCCTGTGGACAAAACTGTAAAAAAAGTTAACATTTAATGGTATCAAAATTAGCATAAAATAGACAATGATGTACAAAAAGTAAATGATATAAAAATTGCTGAGTGATCAAAAATGATGACTGAAGGTTGTTAAAGTTAAAGTTGTCTATTAACAACCTTCAGTTTGAAGTCACCATTTAAAGTTATATCAAAGACAAAGTTGGGTCCAGCATCATTATTCATCATACTTTGGGTGTGTGTCTGCATGGAAGTGCAATAAGATTGTATTATATCCTTTACTTATATAAATTAGAGATTACTTGACAAATCCTTACCTATGTCTCCCCCTGGGACGCCAGTTGGTCCCAGTGTGCACCATTCCACCCTCTGTGCATCCCCCAGAGACCCCTCTTTCTTCCATCCCACACCTTTTGGGTCTTCGTCTGCCTTTCCCTGTGTGGTCTTTTGGCCACCAATCACATTTTGGTTTTAATGTGCTGACTGGTTTTGAGTTATGGCCTCTTGGGCATTGTGAGTATTACATCAACTGCGTAATTCATTGTCATTTGACCAGCTTTTTGATGTTTGATCTGTTTGTAATTTGTTTTCTCTTTTTTAGATTGTATTTACATTAAACTGCAAAACGGATTATCCCTGATGAAGGAGGTGAAGTTACTCCAAAACATGTTGGAACTATTCATGCAGATCTATATGTAACTTTACTTACATTTCTACCTTGCCATGTAATTCATGGTTGGGTAATATGTATTCCAGCTTTTCATCACTCAGCAATTTTTATACCCTTTACTTTTTGTACACTATTGTCTATTTTATGCTAATTTTGATACCATTAAACTTTAAAAGTTTATAGTTTTGTCTACACGCCTGTGCCTTTAAAGTCCCATTGCTAGGGGAAAACATTGTTCTCTTAACGCTTCTTTTGATGGATGAAACAAATATTTGCCCAAGGCAGGGAATGGCAGTCTGCCCCCTAGTTTTGAGCTTTATTACATAAACCTGCAAAGATAAAAAAATAAAAACTAGAAGCATTTGGCACCCGGGGCGGATCCTATATCTTGCAAGTCGTCGCACCGCCCCCCCCCCCCAAAACGCAATTTTTTGGGAAAAACGCGATTTTTAGGGATTAAATCAGATGGTGAGGGGACAATATAATGCTTCCTTGTCGCCTGTCAAACACCCTCTGCAAAAAGTGATCCACTGTGGTTCACTCTTCAGAGGGCAACCCTAGTGTAACCTAATCTACAGCAATGCTCCTCACAGGGCCGATCCTAGGGTCACAGATGCCTGAGTGCAGAAATATTTCTGACGCCCTCACATGGACGTCTCATCTTGCTAACTCCTCCCCTTTACAAATGTTTCTATGGCAATGACTGCAGCCTCATTAGTGCCCATCAGCGCAGACTCATCAGTACCCATCAGTGCAGCCTCACCAGTGCCCATCAGCACAGCCTCACCAGTGCCCATCAATGCAGCCTGATCAGTGCAGCCTCATCAGTGCTTATCCGCACAGCCTCACCAGTGCCCATCAACGCAGCCTGATCAGTGCCCATCAGCACAGTCTGATCGTGCCCATCAGTGCAGCATCACCAGTGCCCATCAGCACAGCCTCACCAGTGCCCATCAACGCGGTCCCACCTGTACCCATCAATGCAGCCTCACCAGTGACCATCAGTGCAGCCTGATCAGTGCCCATCAATGCAGCCTGATCAGTGCTCATCAGCGCAGTCTCACCAGTACCCATCAGCACAGCCTCACCAGTGCCCATCAACGCAGCCTCACCAGTGCCCATCAGCGCAGCCTCACCAGTGCCCATCAATGCAGCTTGATCAGTGCCCATCAGCACATTCTCACCAGTGCCCATCAGCACAGCCTCACCAATGCCCATCAGTACAGCCACAGCAGTGTCCATCAGCGCAGCCTCACTAGTGCCCATCAGTGGAGCCTCATCAGTGCCCATCAGCGTGGTCTCACCGGTGCCCATCAATGGGGGCAGCAGGGGGGGCCCTCAGATGTGTCATTCCTTCCAAATGTGTCATTCCTTATCCCCCCAGTACCTGGTCTGCCGCAGCTTCTTCTACCTGGGTCCCAGGTGCACTACTTGTCTTGTCCTGCTGGTGGGTCCTTCCTCACCAGCTGGGAGCCCGGGACCTCTGGTACATACCTTCCTCCTGGGCACCACAGCTGGGCAACTGGCCTGGGCTGGAGGAAACTGGAGGGGGGGACGAAGTAGAGCGGGTGGGGACTCCCAATTCCTGTCCACAAATATACTAATCTACCGCTGTGCAGTTGTGTAGAAAAACCTCTTCTCCGGGTCCCCTGTGTTCGGCTGGGGCCAGGAGACAGGCAGCGGACTATTTCTTCATTATGGGCTTTAGACGGCCGCGGATTAATCCGACCAGCGTGCTCTCTTCTATATCATTACACTGGAGCCGCCGGGAGTGCCACAGCTGAATAATCCGTGGCCCGAAAATGAAGAAATAGTCCGCTGCCTGTCTCCTGGCCCCCGCTAAACACAGGGGACCCGGAGAAGAGGTTTTTCCTATACAACAGCACAGCAGGAGATTAGAATATTTGTGGACAGGAATTGGGAGCCCCCACCCGCTCTACCTCACCCCCTGCTGAGATCAAATCCAGCAGCCCTGCTGAAACCCCCCCAATGTGTGGCACTCGGGGCAGATCGCCCCCCCTGCCCCTTTGTTAGTAGGCCACTGGTCCGTACAGCACAATCCATGGATAATTTGATTTTGATTTGAAAGGTACCTTCCAGAAAAGGGGCATACAGGAGAACAGACTACAGGCCAAGAGCTTGCTAGGCTTTGCTGTGATGCACCAGGGCACACCACTCTAAAAACTGCCTTGTTGTTCATCATCTGAACAAACAGAAAACATGCAGGACCTGTACTCTCTACTGTGCCCACTGTAGGCTTCTTGCTATCTATCACAGAGAAAGATAGAAATCTAAGATTTTCTAAAACCCTGCAATCTGGCAACCTGGAGGTGTTGTACACTAGTGATATATAGAACTTCCCTAAATTTTATGTGCATCTATAATAGTAAAAAATTAGATAATAGTTTTAATTTTTCATCTAATGACAACTGTAAAATGGGTTTCATTTTTGGCAAGATGCTTTTCAAGACAATTCCTCACCTAAAGGGATGCAGACACTGCAGAATTTTTATCTTACAGCACTGGCTTTGCACCAAGTTATAATCATGAAATCAATTAGACAAAAGACATGGCAAGGCAAACAACAAATTCTTCCCAAAAGAGGAAAAGTATGAAATTGTCAAATATTTTGCAGAAATCCTGTATTTAGCTCAAGAAGTGGAGTGGAGCTTTACTTTAAATACTGTTTACTTCTACCCAGTAATTTAAATTAGGAGCCATTAAACGCAAATCATTAAGCACCATTATACTGGAGTTTTGGATGAAAGGATATGCACCCCATGCCAACTCTAAACTATCACCCTATGCATCATGCACTACACAGTGCCTGCTTCTCTTGCCCAAAGTTGTACTTCCGTACATTCACAGCGGCACAACTAGAAGAGCTAGTAGTATTCCTGATTTCTCCATCTGTAATTGCTAGTGGCCTGACTGTCATGCTGACCCTCTTGGAAAATTTCTCTGCAAGCAGGTTGTCAATCTTCACTTTTTCTTTATAGGAGATTAAAGGATCTGCAGAACCACAACAATCACCATTGGGTTAGATATTGCAGCAGATCCCAGTGCTGGAATGATTTATGAGATCATAGACAGATATTTTCCTGCTCCACCACCCAGGGAGAAATCCACCTGTCTATAGCCCATCTTAGGCTCCATTCACATACGCTGCGGCCGCAGCTCACAGCATGGGGTTCGAATCAGGTCTGAATTTTTGCCTGAATTCGCACCTAAATTGGACCAGAAGACGCACAGGACCCTTTTTCAATACAAACCGCGGTCGCCCCAGAGTGGTGTGAACCGGCTCCATTGAGAGCTGGTCACACGCTGCTGTCATGTGAATTGGATGCAAATTCAGGCAAAACAGGGACGCACCGGACCCCACGCTGTGAACCGCGGCCACAGCATGCGTAAGCAAAGCCTAAAAGACAACTTTAGCTTTGATGCTTCTATATTAATATTATTTGAGAATATAGTGCTCATTTGTTGTCTAATGATATTTCAAACATAGACATGTGCAGGGGGTGTGCCAGGTGTGGGCACACCCTAATCCAGGGGCAGTTCAAGGGGAGTGATTGGGTTCACCCCCATGCCTGCGACCATCTCTGTCACTAGTTTGGCAAGGTCTGCTTTTGACTTTCTACCCCGTCTGTAGTGTCCTTCTAGTGCCCTGCACACAGCATCCTGAGGCTTACAGCTGGGGGGGGGGGGGGGGGGG
>BLSH010527086.1:496899-517143 GCA_018402905.1 Glandirana rugosa | reverse complement strand
TTTGACTTTCTACCCCGTCTGCAGTGTCCTTCTAGTGCCCTGCACACAGCATCCTAAGGCTTGCAGCTGGGGGGGGGGTGGGGATTCTCAGATGTGCAGTATCTCCTCGGGCTGAGGAGGTGGTGGGCGGGGCGCCCCTATTGTACCGGCCCCTCCTGGTACAGACAGCCCACTCCGACACACAGATCTGTATAAAGTATTGTATTAGATTACACTCCAAACATCTGCTTTCCTGCAATCGTCTACTAAAGCAGCTAAGGCAGTGGTTCTCAACTCCGGTCCTCAGGACCCACCAACAGGCCAGATTTTAAGTATTACCTTGGGGAGATGCAGACTAGAATACTGCAATCACTGAGCAGCAAATGATATCACCTGTGATGTATTTCAGTTATCCTGCAAACCTGGCCTGTTAGTGGGTCCCGAGGACAGGAGTTGAGAACCACTGAGCTAAGGGTTTTCAAAAAACTTTCAGTACATATGAAAAACAGGACAACATATTGTAAATGTGGAAAATGCCTTCCGCCAGGAAACCCTACTTTTATACCTTTATGCTGCAGCAGGTGTAAAAGGCCTACATCAAGGGCAAGTTTAGGAATTTTTTTCCAAATTCTGTTATTATTAAAGAGGAACTGCAGTCTGCGCACATAATTTGTAATAAAAACATCTTTGCCATTCTGAAGCTTCCCTCCAACCACTTTGCATATTATTTTATATATACTGTGATTCTGTACTTGCCAAATATGCTGCAGAAATCTCCCTCCACTGAGTCTGGCTGCAGCCATTATAACTGTGGGCAGCTGAAGCTGCTGCCTGTTCACTTCCTGGATTTGCACAGACACACACCTCCAGCTCTGCAATTCTCATCCCCCCTCCCCTCCTGGCAAACTCTCATGAGAGTGAGAGAGAGAGCTGTACATGATGCCAAATGCTGAGGCATTTTTCCAGCCAAGAAACAGGAAGTGGGTTGTATAAGGTATTTACTGTCAGAAAAAAAAGTTTTACTATCCAAAGTTAAAACAACAAGGGAGAGATTTAATAGATGGAAAGATGAAAAAATCACTGAAGTTCTGCTTTAAGGAAGTTTTTAACTTGGGACAGCTGATGGGATGAATTTATTAATTTAAAGGGAATGAAAGCTATGTTCATTATTTAGCATTCTTGCTACGGAATCTATGTGGCAGTACTGTAGATTCCCAACACATTCTGTGCTAAAATGTACAGCATTTGGCTAAAAAGTCAATAAGTCAAAAAAATGTTACCAGTCACACTGGCCACTGATATCTTGTAAAATCTATTTCTTTCTGAACTGCCCTTGGTTTTTGTCAGTTTCCCCCATGCATACTACTGCTTTACCCTGGTGACATACAGAAGTATGCTGTAAATTGTCAGAGCTTACAGTCACCTATCTAAGCAGTCTTAGTTCTGCCTCATTAAAAATCTAAAACCTACATATCCTTTTGTGTACAGCATGATCCACATAACTCCAGTGCTTGTAACATGACACTATCAGAGGTGTAGTTGTGTCAATCAGTTCTTTTCTGCCATTCATTTCCCAGAAGGTACACTACCCGTGATGTTCCTGTTAATATACAAATTACGGTGAGAACTGAATGTAAAGCAGGATGAAAGACAATTATACATGGCCAAGGTTAAAAGAGAGCTTCAGGGGGTATAATTAAAAAGGACAGTGGGTGGTAAGTATAAAATGTTAATTAACTCTGTGCAATCCTTTCGGAGTTACAACTGTCTGGAGTGCAACTTGCGGTCCTTGCTAATTTATGAATGGAATTAGTCACTGCATAGAAGGCTATGAGGCTACCATTTACAGCTATTAACTCCATTAATAAGATACAAGGGACAAGAAATATAAAGAGCATAGGTTAGAGGCACCCCTAACAATGAACTTCTCTTATTTGCTTTGTTCTGTAAATGCAACATTGAAGTTTTTTTTTTTTTAATCTGTGTAAATGCAAAAAATATGTTGATCGCGCCAGAAACCTTGTGAGCTGATAGCTTCCTGTTTTCTTTGCCTGTGCTGCACTCTTATCAGTTTAGCATTTATTCCAGCTATCTCCCATCCTCCCTACAATATGAAGGTGTCCATAGATGTGTTGTGTAGTCCTGTCCTAAAGTACAATGCTGCATCTCCATTTATACAGTATTCAGGGCCGTCTTTAATATTGATTGGACCCTGGGCAAACATTTTCTTGGGGCCCCCTTCCCCATTCTGAGACATTCAAAAAAATAGCCAGTAGACTCCAAATCAGTTTGCTGCAGCAGATCATGCAGCGATTGCAATTGGTTACCTGAGTTTAGAGCCTATCATTACCACTCACTGACTGGCTGCTAGAGGTACCTGCACATTATTATCGCTCACTGATTGATTGCTATAGATTACAGTGCATCATTACCACTCACTGGTTGATAGAGGTTACAGCACAACATTACCGCTCACTGATTGGTTGCTAGAGGTTACTGCACATCATTACTGCTAACTGACTGGTTGCTAGCGATAACAGCAGATCACCGACTGATTGACCCAGGTTACTGCACATCATTACCACTCACTGAGCAGTGGAGGAATCCCAAATATTTAAGCAAGTAAAGCAGCACATTAATACACATACTACAGGAGAAGGTGAGAAACTACAGACACACTACCGGAGAGGGTGAGAGACTGTGGACATACTACAGGAGAGGGTGAGAGACTGTGCACATACTACAGGAGACGGTGAGATACTGTGCACATACTACAGGAGATGACCAGAGACTGCGCACATACTACAGGGGATGACCAGAGACTGCTCACATACTACAGGAGGTGACCAGAGACTGTGCACATACTACAGGGGATGACCAGAGACTGCTCACATACTACAGGAGATGACCAGAGACTGCGCACATACTAGAGGAGATGACCAGAGACTGCGCACATACTACAGGAGATGACCAGAGACTGCGCACATACTAGAGGAGATGACCAGAGACTGCGCACATACTACAGGAGATGACCAGAGACTGCGCACATACTACAGGAGATGACCAGAGACTGCGCACATACTACAGGAGGTGACCAGAGACTGCACACATACTACAGGGGATGACCAGAGACTGCGCACATACTACAGGAGATGACCAGAGACTGCGCACATACTACAGGGAATGACCAGAGACTGTGCACATACTACAGGAGATGACCAGAGATTGCGCACATACTACAGGAGATGACCAGAGACTGCGCACATACTACAGGGGATGACCAGAGACCTTATTAGCAATTCACAGCTTTAGAGCTGAACAACAACTCAGGAATTAGGAGAGCAGTCAGGCAGCCTATGGGGGGACATACCTAGGAGCCGGGCTCACCATGCACTTTTAGAAGTCGGGGCTCCCACTCCAAGCTCTGCTCCTGGGACAACCACTCCCTCCTGACTGAGTGTGCAGCCTGCAAGGGGTGGGAATGGAGCGTCAGTGGAACTCCCGGCCCCGCCACCTCTCTGCTGGTTGGGGATTACCCCAGCCTCCCTCCAAAGCATAGAGACAGCATAGGACGGGGTCGCAGCATCAGTGGAGCTCCCGCCACCGCCCCTTCCTCGGGATTACAGTACTGCCTTCCATATCCCTGTGCACTCTGCAGCACGATCGTCGCGGCCGCAATTTGCGTGTAGAGCAGGCTCAAGGGGAGCAGCTGCATTGGGCCCCACGGATGAGACAGGGCCCAGGGCAGCTGCCCCATTTGCCCCGTGGTAAAGACGGCCCTGGCAGTATTGTGAGTGAATGTTGTTACCGTAAGACAGGACGCGTGTTACTGGCAGAGTCAGCTGCTGAAAATAAACCAAAAAAATAAAGGAATGCAGCCACAGCATCTAAGAACTAACTAGTAAACTCCATTACAATACATTTACACCCTCTGTCCTTTCTATTTACATTTCCTGGAGCCAGGTGGACTTCTTGCGGCTTTAGCAATATCTATACCACTAAAAGAGTATGTTTTTATTCATCTTTGAAAAAAAAAAAAAAATAACATTGAAACAAAAGTTAACACTAATTATTTGAGTATATGCAAATTAGAAAATATACTGAATCCCCAATCTGGCTAAATACTTTTTTTTATTGAATAAATGAATAGACTATTGAATTTCACAGCTTTTGTGCATTGGTGCCACATAATCCCACTTAATAAGTTATCATATCTCTTCCCTAATATGTAAAGTGTTAATTATATGTACCCATCCCAACTGTGAAATTAGCTTACAAACTTAAATAGAAGGAGGAATTGGGAGAGAGTCTGTTCAAGGCTCTAATTAAACTGAAATCTGGGCTGTACTGCCATTAGCTCTATAAATACACTATCCATAAAAACTCTAATACTGTCCTATGTAGATGGTACTTGGCCCCATCTTGGATAGCTGAATATATTACCAATTGTTTCCAAAACTGTTTCTTGGTCTTTGCATTAAAGTGGTTCTAAAGCCTAAATACTTTTACCTTAATGCATTCCGTGCATTAAGGTAAAAAATGTTTAGGTATTAGTATCACCCCTCATCCAGTGCTGTGCCCATCTATAGTGGCTTTTCTGCTCTCACAGGCTTTGCTGAGGCAGCAGTAGTGATTGGTCCCCGCTGCTATCAGTCAAATCCTGTGAAGAGGGAGCAGGGGCGCGGCAAAGCAGTGCTGTCTGTATCTATGGACGCAGGCAGTGCAGCTTGGGATAAATCCTACACGAGTGCCCCCATAGCGGGTGGCTTCCTATGGGGGACTTGCAGAAGAGGAGAAGCCAGGAGCACCTGCGGGGAACTCGAGAGGAGGAGGACGGGGCCGCTCTGTGCAATTCAATTGCACAGAGCAGGTGAGTATAACATGTTTGTTATTCTTTAAAAAATATTTACAATCACTTTAAAAGCACAATAAAAGCTCAATGCTACACATTCAGTGAGCCTACCGCAAGGTCCAAATTCAGAGTTACCTCATTAACACAGCACTTCATCATAACCTATGCATGGAGGCTTTAGTTTAAAACAGTGTTTCTCAACTCCGGTCCTCGGGACCCACCAACAGGCCAGATTTTTAGTATTACCTTGAGGAGATGCAGACTAGAATACTGCAATCACTGAGCAGCAAATGATATCACCTGTGATGTATTTCAGTTATCCTGAAAACCTGGCCTGTTAGTGGGTCCCGAGGACAGGAGTTGAGAACCACTGCTTTAAAAGAAAAGATGGCTTGCATAGAGGAGTGAAGATTCCCTAGGTTTATCTTTATGGCAGTAAACTATTACAAAATCCTGGAAAAAAATAAACTTTTCTCATTTCTTCAGGAAGTTAAAAACCACATTAGGAGTATGACTAACACAATAAATTCCATAAACTGTGGCCACCTTGGACTAATTACATTGGAAGCACATGAGTGAATGAATCCCTTTACTTTGTGGCAGAAAATATTCCGTGTTTTGAAGTGCATTTGGTTTTATTTGTCTGTCCTACCCTCCCATATTTAACCCCCATCCCATTTCTCTCATTCTTTTTATTTCTTCTTCCTTTCTCTATCTTATACTTTCTATGTTCCCTTGTTTTTATTGTCATAATAGCTTATACTCCATTGTAGCACATTTTTTTCCAATTCTCTACCAAGTGTGGCAGTTTAGTAAATACTGTGTAGCAGATACCACAAAAAGTTATTAGGTTTGTATATTGGAGTGATGGATTGCTGCTTTCATAAATCCACCTGACCCACCTAACAACTCAATTTCATGCCATTTTAGTTCTGTACATAGCCCTAAAGTGTCACTAAAGGCAAATCTTTTTTTTTTTTACGTTTTGTATAGATAGGAGAGAGCGAGAGATTAGAACATCTGTAAGTTTTTATTGCTGCCTGTGCTTCCATTAGGGAGACCCCCCCCCCCGTTTTTGTCCCGTTTACCGTTATCATCAAAAGCGAAAGTAAAAGAAAATCCCAAATTTTGGGCTGACATTGAAACAAGAATACAGTGGAAATATTCCAATGAGGATGCTAGTTCTGGTGATGCACCGGGATTACCTCACTTTGGAGAGATTTTCTCTCACTTCTTGTTTTGCCTATAGGACAGGAAGTGAAGGGAATTTTAACCTATGTGACAGATGGAAAAAAACTGACAAAATTTAAAAAAAAGTTTTCCCTCTAGTAACATTTTTTTTAAAAAAGTACAAAAAGTTGTGTGCTATGCTTACTTTTTGTTTTTGTCAATCTATGCCATGTTATTTTTTGATGCTATAAGATGAGCAAATGAGTTTGGATAGGCTGCTGCAATCAGAGACACCTACATACTGCCATTGGACACAGCAACAGTCTGTGCTATGGCTGCACAAAAACTGTCCCATTAGCTGCTCCAAGGTTGTGTGTGACAGAAACTCCATCCCTGATGCAAACTGTGCCCAGGGCAGGTCAGAGGCTCTATTTGCATGTAACCACTCAGATGAGCGGTTACATGTGATCGGCAGCAGTACTGGCCTTTCATTTGTATAGGTAGATGCACTTTTGCTGATCGCACACACTGTGCGTATGTAGCGATTCCTCTGCTGGAAAGAATTGAGTGGAAATATCCATAGTGGCAACACAGACAATAGGGTCAAACCTATCCCCACTTTCTCCAAAGTTTATAAAGAGGCATAGCTTGGAGTTTTTTTTTAGTTTTGGAAAAGGATATACTCTCTGCCTGGTTTTTGTTGTTGTTTTTGTTCCCATCGAGGAGCTTCCTTGCACTTCTTGGCCCCAGAGATGGGATGTGGAAATCTCTCCAAAATGGAAGTCCCTCCTCTGACAATTGGAACTGGACCAAGTGCCCCCAGAAAAAAATTTCCTCTCTGCTCCAGTTCCGAAGACAACCTTAACATTTGAATTCCCTCTCACTTTTATTCCAGTGACAGTGGTCCCCAGGACAAATAATGAAATCATGAAATAAATGGTACTGTGGGTGTCCAAAAAGTGTAAACAGTGCCATGTCCTAAATCATATACCAGAAAAAACAACGACTTTATAGGCACCCAATAGTTCAAATATATATAATTTTATTGAACAACATGATCTATAAAAAACTTTCATAAAAGCATAGGTTAAAATACATTATCAAATCTAGCTTTTAGTATAAACATGTAGACCAAGCCCACCCCACAATGACGAAGTTGAAGCAAACAAGTGCTTGAAATGTAGTAGAGAAGGTTGGTATGAATTAAAGCTGCCTGATGTAGCTCAACATGTTTTGCGAGTGATCGCTTCCTCAGGAGCTTAGGTCTTATATTATAATGTGTGTACTTGGGGGGCTGAAAAAGGCCCTTATGTTCATATAGTCTGAAAAATTAGACCCTGCAGTAGAGTACTTCACAGTAGCACTCCCGATGTAATTCAAAAAGATAGATCTGAGTAATGTTCACACGGTTTATAGCGAAAGCCAACCACTGGATAACAAAGTTACCCTTAATTACAGAAGTCACTAGGGCTTCAGGCGCCCATCCTATGAAAGGATCTTTAGCCCTCAGAAAGGAGAAAAAGCTGATATCAGTATAGGAATGGAGTACTGGTAAACTGCTAGGTGCCCGGCCAATGATGAAATCTATGAGATAATGAGATCAGATCTACCCAACAGGAACAAAGACAGCGAAGAAAATCTGGCATAAAATCCAAACTATGTAAAAAAATTAAAAAATAACAAAGGGTTTAATGCTAAATCTGAAAGTGGATTTAGTATTTCCATTAACCACTTCAGCCCCGGAAGGATTTCCCACGTTAGGACCAGAGCACTTTTTTCATTTCGGCACTGCGTCGCTTTGACTGACAATTGCGCGGTCGTGCATGAAATTTGCGTCCTTTTTCCCCCACAAATAGAGCTTTCTTTTGGTGGTATTTGATCACCTCTGCGTCATTTCTGATCACCACTATAAACAAAAAAAGAGCGACAATTTTGCAAAAAGAAAACAATATTTCTTACTTTTTGCTAAAATACAAATCCAAAAAAATATATATACATTGATTTTGGCCGATTTATATTCTTCCTCATATTTTTGGTAAAAAAAAAATCGCAATTGCCGTTTATTGATTGGTTTGCACAAAAGTTGCCGTATTTACAAACTATGAGAATTCATTTCTGGCTTTTTTAATATTTTTGTTTTTTTACTAGTAATGGCGGCAATTTTTATCGGGAATGTGATATTGGAGTGGACATGTCGGATATTTTTGATACTTTTTTGGGACCAATGACATTTATACATCGATCAGAAATGTAAAAATCCACTGATTACTGTGTAAATGTCATTGTCAGTGAAGGGGTTAACCTGCAGCGGGAGATCTAGGGGTTAACTGTGTTCCCTAGGCGTGGCCTAACCATGAAGGGGCTGGGCTGCCAGGGGATAAGAGATCTAACTGATCCCAGTGACAGGGATCAGTAGATCTCCCATATGCTGCCTGACAGAGCGGGGAACCGCCGTGTTTACATCGGCGGTTCCCCGTTTTTCTTCTCTGCTAGGCAATCGCGGCTCGCCGGTGGAGATCGCGTCCACCTGAGCCGCGGCCACACTCCTGCAGAGTGCAGCGGGCACGAGAGTACGCCACTGGCGGCGTGCTCCCGCCTACTACAGCGCGCTCCGTTTATAGACTGCGATTCGCGCTACAGAGCCACTCTGCAGCAGTAAATGTATGCGACATGGTCGGGAAGTGGTTAAGATCACCTGAACCTGTTGATATCCAGAGGGAGGCTCTGGTAAGGCTGGGGATATCAATTTCCTAGCTTGATTCTAAGTCTTATTTTCTTCTATATGTGCGGCAACACCACACATCCCCCTTGTTAGCATAAATGTGACCCAGTACTGATGTTATTAACTTACCAGAATCAGACTACGCACCTTTTAATACGTCTGATTATATCTGAATGGTTGAGCTGTGATGTCAGGTTTACTTGCAGTGGGTTTCTGAAATAAATTCTGACAGCAGTTCTTCTCCTCCGAGACAGTATATTAAGTGATTGGAGTCATCTGCAATTTTTATGTTTACCAGAAAGTTTCTTTATAGTTGGCTTTGTCATGTGAACACTGTGTCCAAACATGGCTCACTGGCTTGTAAACACTGTTATTGACTCCCCACTTCTGGTCCATAACCTTGGGCTGTTAATAATAGTTCATTCACCCCAGTAAACTTCTGCAACAATGAAGATGGCTATTTTTGGCCTAATGTTTACTCATGCTATACATCATGGCACATGGACTATATTTTTAGGTGCTTGAATTACATGTAAACTCAGGGGCGTAATGACAGGGGTTGCAACTGCAACTGGGCCCCATGCTCCAGGGGGCCCGTGTGCCTCCCTTGTACACCTGGATAGGAGGGATGGCGGGGGCGGCATTTAGAGGAACCATTCTCCTCCATTTTACTCCTAATGGAGGAGATTGGTTCCTCTATATGCTGCCCCGCTGCTCCTCCTATCCAGTTTACTTGTCTTCTGCTGTTCCCAGGGTCCCTGTGTGCTTCCCTGGTCCCCCCCAGAGAGCTGCTGTCTTCCCCCTCCTCTCTCCTGCCAGCTGCTGTAGATGTGTCATGATGGAGAGATGGGAACAGGTCGGTAAATTTGTCATTTACCGCCTCCTTCCTTTTCTGAATGGACGGAGTCAGTGATTGGTACCAATTGGTTCATTCATAACTGAAGCATAGTAAACTTTTTTTTTACTATACTTCCATTTCTGAATCAATGGGGGACTTGGTACACAACTATTCCTGTCCATTCATTCTGTGCAGCTGAGGCTACACAGATGGAGATTGAGGGCTGAGGTTTGTTTAGACCCCTGATATCTCATCAAAGCCCCCCAACAGTGCTTCTAAAGTAAATTGTAAAAAATAATAAAAATACAATTGTAAAAGAAATAAAATTAAATGGTAAAAAAATAATAAAATAAAAATTAAAAACTACTGACACAAGTGAGGGAACTATCAGGTTTGCAAAGGTTGCAATTGGGCCGGGCCCTGGCATTTCACCATCATGGGAAGGCCCGTAGATGGCAGAAAGGGGGCCCGCTGCAGAACTTGTGAAAGGGTGCCACTTCAGGACCATAATAAAGGGACCCGCGATGGGAGTAAAGGGCCCCAGGATTAGCGGGAAGAGGGAAGGGTCCTGGCAAGAGGTCAGGGGGGCCCTTCATAATTTCTTGCACCGGGGCACTGAAGGCTCTAGTTATGCCTCTGAATAAACTTAAGCCCAGCTTGGTCAAAAAATGGAAATAAATCAGACTCCAGCATCTATGGAAGGTAAAGCAACTCCATCTGCAACTCACCACATCTCAGGTGCTGTCCTCTGCAGACTCACTGATCCAGCAATGGTCCTCTTCCAGTAAGAATGACATCCAGCATAATTGAATGCATTTCTTGTGATCCAGGGTATCAAGGGTCCATCCCCTGCACTGGACTGACCGCAGAATGTTGCAGATAACAGCGCCATGTATGTAATGAAGTGGTGCCCCTTTTTGCAGCATTCACGACCTGCCTATTGCCAGAGGAAGAATAGGATGAAGTGTATGTGTGCTATAAGATTCTATTTTTAAACTGTTAGGGGGTATTAAAAAGCAGAAGGGGTTACGTGTGTGGCAACAGTGGATAACGAGACAGAAGTTGGGCTTTAAGGCATGCACTGACAAAGTGGTCCAAGATGCCCCTATCAAACAGTATAGCTAGGATGATGACTTTACATTTCTCTATGATAATAAAGTATGACTAAAGGCAAAACCTTTTCTTTAGTTTTGGATAGAGTGGAGAGGGATTAGTATACCTGTCAGGTTTTTATTGCCATCTGTGTTCCCGTTGAGGGGATTCACCCTAATTTTCTTTCTTTACCACTATCACCAAAAGTTGATGCGAAAGCAAAAGAAAATCCCAATTTTTGAGCTGTCCCCAGAACAGTGATAGTGGGGAAACCTTCCAATAGGAACACTAGTCCTGGTGACCCAGTTGACAACCAGAAATCCCCCCTCTTTAGAGGTATTTTCACTCACTATGGAACAGAAAGTGAAGGGAAATGTCCCCAATGTGGCAAATATGGGAAAAACTGACAGGGCTATAACCCTCCCTAACTCTATATAAAATAATAAAAAGTTTTGCCTTCAGTTCTACTTTAAAGTGAGACCAACTAACAAAATGGTGTCAAATTGTTTAATTTTTATTTTACCATGTGTTCATCTCTTACGTTTAGTTAAGTGTATCTCTAGGCCAAACCTTTTTTCTTGTTATGGATAAAATGTTGAAGGGTTAGATCGACTGTCAATTTTCTTTTTTTTTGCTGTATGTGTCCCTATTGAGAAGATTCACCCCTCTATTAGGACTGGTGACCCATCTCACAGAGAAATCCAAACATGTAGAATTGCCCCCAGAACAAGGGGTAAGGGGAAATCTTTTAATGGACATGTTTTCTTGGGACTACAGTATAAGGGTGGAATCCCCTTATTTTGGGGAGATGTCTGCTAACTTCTAAAAAAATTAAAAGTCAGCATCTACAAATACTGTAGCTGCTAAATTTTTATATAAGGACACTTACCTGTCCAGGGATCCAGCAATGCCCTCACCTGAGCCGATTCTTCAATAAGCTTAGGTGCAGGCACAGCGCCTTGTGAATAGTCCTGTAGTCTTCTGGGACCTGTGATGTGTCCCAGAAGACGGTGGGGGAAGGAGGGGGCCCAAACTTGTGGGAAGTGGGAGCAGGTACCTGTCAAAATTCAGGTACCCGCTCCCACCTCCCCTCCCAAAAAGTGCCAAATGTGGCAGTGTGAATTCAACTGGAGAAGGTATGCAAGCTGCACCCAATTTCATCAATGGCTCAAGGGATCGTTGCAACCATCATGGCTTATATCCACATAACCAAACCTCAGACAAAATAATTGTACAGAGGGTGTTCAAAAAGGCAAAAATATAAATAAAAGGGATAAACTCCCCAAGAGTACATCAACAAGGAACAAATGGTTGCAATTAATGAAAAAATTACTTTATTGAAAAATTGTCCATTGAAAGATGAAGCTGCACAAAAACTACCACCACTACCGTTAAAATTAATATGACAATGTTGTCACACGCATGCGTTCTGCCACAGACATGCATCCGTCTCAACGCACACTATTGCACAAGCCCGGTGTATAAATCTCTAGTTGCCCCTACAGTCCGGCGCCATATTATATGGTTTTCACAGTCATGGGGAAAAGAGGATTAACACGAAGTATGGGCAAGCAGCAAGTGTTGTATAGCATTTGGATAGTACTAGCTCAACCCCAGGCAGTAAGGAATATTGTGAAAGCTTTGTTCAATCGGGAATTAGGATCCCATATCCGGAGTACAACCACTGGTAAAGATATATGTACCAGATCTGAGTCCTATAAGAGTCACAATGAGTGAACAGTAGTGCGAGCTTCCCGTCTCATCTCAATCATCAGTAAGTGTGCAGTCTGGTTAAAACCAGGTATATAAGGAAGAGAGAGGGGGGAAGGGGGGATACCCCAAACAGCATAGGTCAACAGCCTGGTCTGAATCTGAGTTCTTATATTACATAGTTTTTTCAGATCTCACCACTTCGCCGGTCCTTCGTGTTCAGTGATCCTCCATACTGAGCAGTAAACACAGCTTCAAATTGGAAATAAAAACCCAGCCCAGCTCAGAAGAAGTTTGCCTGCTCAAACGAAACGCGTCAGTTTGATGGTATCATGTCCGTGATGTCTAACCACGGATAACCTGCCACGGACATCTAGCTCCCCCGGGCTCTTGTTTGAGTGGAATAAGTGGAATAAGGAAACAGTACCAACCACGCACTGGATACATGGTCATCTAGTCTGTCATCACTCACTGCTGTTAGAATCCAGTTTTTATTTGGAGCCGTGTTTACTGCTCAGTACGGAGGATCGCTGCACACGAAGGACCAGCGAAGTGGTGAGATCTGAAAAAACAATGTGATATAGGAGCTCAGCTTCAGACCAGACTGTTGACCTATGCTATTTGGGGTATTTGCACACTCACTGATGATTGAGATGAGACGGGAAGCTCCCACTACTGTTCACTCATTGTGACTCTTATAGGACTCAGATCTGGTACATATATCTTTACCAGTGGTTGTATTCTGGATATGAGATCCTAATTCTCGAATGAACAAAGCTTTCACAATATTCCTTGCTGCCTGGGGTCGAGCTAGTACCATCAACATGCTATACAACACTTGCTGCTTGCCCATACTTAGTGTTAAACCTCTTTTCCCCATGACTGTGAAAAGCATATAACATGGCGCCGGACTGTAGGGGCAACTAGAGATTCATACACCGGGCTTGTGCAATAGTATGTGTTGCAATGGATGCATGTCTGCGGCAGAACGCATGTGTGTGACAACATTGTCATATTAATTTTAATGGTAGTGGTTTTAGTTTTTGTGCAGCTTCATCTTTCAATGTACAATATTTCAATAACTTAATTTTTTCATTAATTACAACCATTTGTTCCTTGTTGATGTACTCTTGGGGAGTCTATCCCTTTTATTTATATTTTTGCCTTTTTGTCTAGAGGAACACCCTCTGTACAATTCATTAGTCTGAGGTTTGGCTATTTGGGCTCAAGCCATGATGGTCGTAACGATCCCTTGAGCCATTGATGAAATTAGGTGAAGGTTGTGTACCTTCTCCAGTTTAATTCACACTGCCACATTTGGCACTTTTTGGCAGGGGGGGTGAAAACAAGCGGAGCTTCTACTATTGGGTGGAGCTCTGCTATAAGATGACTGGTTTCTCCAGACCTTGTGTTTAGCCCAATGAGGTAACTGTTACTTGTTACACTGTCAAAATGTTGCATTCTATAAGTCAACAAAATGATATTGTTAAAAAAAGTAAAGGTCTGCCAGTCTGTCCATCTGCCTCATCTAGAACGCACTTTGTCTTTTTATGGAATATGCAACATTTTCACCTTAGTACTAATGTATAGAATCTGGCTTGCTCTGTTTTTGTGCACCGTGGACAACAAATTGGCCATCACACACAATGATCTCTGACCCATATCCAGCTGGCTCTAAGTGAAACCACAACTTATAAATTATGATTTCCTTCCCATTGTATACCTAAAAACAAATTCCAGGTATGGATATTTTATACGTAGTTACATTGGTCTAGTCTGAACGAATGTAACTATGTATACACCATACCTGGTCGAAGCTAGGAATCACTGAAATAGACACTACTCCAGTGATCTCCACTAGCTTCCAGGTCTCTGCTGAATGGCTGGCCTGCTGCATTGTGAACACAGGAGGTCGGATGCTCAGCACAGATGCCATTCAGAGAATGCTTTGCATGTTCTGAATGAATGCAAAGCATTCTCCAATTAAATCAGTTCAGTGACATCACATTCTCCACCTCGTCCAATCAAAGCATTCTCTGAATAGCACCCGTGCTGAGCGTCCAACCTCCTGTGTTCAGAATGTAGCAGGACAGACAGGCTCAGCACAGGACCCAGAAATTGGTGGAGATCACTGGAGTGTCTACTTCAGTAATTTCCAACTTCCAGGAGCATTGGTCAGGTATGGTATATGCAAAGTTAAGTTGGTCCAAGTTGGACCTATGCACCCAGATAGCAAGGATAACGTGCCACAGATTTGTGGCAGTTTTGAATTGTAAGTGTTGTTAACTTGCTGCACATTTTCATTGGAAAGTTGTACACTTGCAGAGCACTTGAAGCACAAGTTCAAGTAGACACTTTTCCAATTTGTAGCAAATCTGCATGGGAAGTTTCTTGGAAGAGTAAAGTTGCAGTGGTGAGTCTACAGCAAGAGCTCTCCAAGTCACAGTGACCCCTGTGGTGGGATGACTACTTCACAACATAACTGAACCAGAAAGTTGATCTGGAGTCATGCAATGCGGACTTTCTGCAATTGTGCAACAAACTTCTGAAGCCTGACAAGTCTAGCAATAGCTTAGCAAGTCATTTTCAAACTTGCAGCACAATTGCTTGCTATATGGGTAACTATATATAAAATATCCATAGCTGGAATTATTCTTTAAATTAAGAATGACACAAACCTAGGCAATTTAGACAATCTGTAGATCCAGTAGGGTTGCCATATCATCCCTTTAAAATTGACCACATGTGAATTACCCAGGTTCTATGACTCATGTAATGAAAACAAGGCAGTTCGTGAATCAACCGACCAAACTTAGTCAGCAGCAAAACTTGTATAACGCATTTTGTTTTTAAAGAGACACAGTGGCAATCTAAGCTCCAGTGATAATAACAGCTGAAATATTCTTGTTTTGTTAAAGTTGCACTTGGTCATAGCAGCTCCTGTTAAGGATGGATAAAACTGTAGAGCAGATAACACTATATGATATGCATAACATCCCCATGTTGTTAATATTCTTAAATGTTTTGAAGAAGGGATGGTATTACTTAGCTAAATGTTTAACCAGAGCAGTCCGCAGCTACAAGGCTGCATGCTTGTCATGTGAGATTTGCACAAATGAAAAGCTTGTGAAGCTATCAGACATGCAGTATGTTTCTGTGTGTACACACGGGAGGCTAGGGTTACAGCTGTTCCTGGAATCCCTCTTGATTTTACTTGTGGTAACCCAAGCCAGCTGATACAGAGGTGGGGGCACTGGCTATTATTTTTGGGAAGGTAAAGAGGGGGTTGAAGAAACATATGGATTTTATTTGCAGGATCTTGAATGCCTTACAATTTTTCTAAAACAAAGAAAATGCTGAACAATCAGAATCTTTCTAGGGATGATAATAAAGAGACAATGGATAAAGTAATACAGCCATCATCACAATGTTTCACTAGAATAAGAACTGGGTCTGTGCCATTTTGTGTGCCTCTAAAGCTGCCTATATACAAACAGAGATCACCCCAAAGAACCACACACTGCAGTCCTTGCTGAATGCTGAAACTGGCACCCCTTTACTCTATGCCTGTGGTCCCCAAACTGTGGCCGAGGGGCCAGATGGGGCCCTTAGCTTGCTTTTATCTGGCCCATGGGCCACTATAACATCCACTAACACCAATGAAGGGGTATAATTCCTCCAACTGACACTGAAGGGACACTATTCTTCTCAAAGACACTAATGATGGGTCACAATTAATTCCACTGACACCAAAGAAGGGGCATAATTCCTCCTACTGACACCAACAATGAGGCACTATTCCTCCCAATGACACCAACGATGGGGTACAATTCCTTCCATTGGCAACAACGGTGGGCACTATTCCTCCTGTTGACATCAAGAATAGGGCACTATTCCTCCCAATGACACCAATGATGGGACACTATTCTTCTCAATGACACCAACAATGGGGCACAATTCATCCTACTGGCACCATCGATGAGACACTACTTCTCTCAATGACACCAACGATAGGGCACAATTGCTCATACTGACACCAATGATTAGACACTATTCCTCCCAATGATACCAATGATAGGACACTATTCCTCTCAATGATACCAATGATGGGGCACAATTCCTTCCGCTGACACCAACGACGGGACACTATTCCTCCCACTGACACCAAGAATGAGGCACTATTCCTTCCAATGACTCCAACAATGGGGCACAATTCTTCCCAATGAAACCAACAATGGCACACTATTACACCCAATTATACCAGTGATGGGGAACTATTCCTCCTGATGACACCACAATGGGTCAATATTCCTCCTAATGACACCAATGATGGGCTACAATTCCTTCCACTGACACCAGTGAAGGGACCTAATTCCTCCTACTGACACCAACAATGAGACACTATTCCTCCCAATGACACCAACAATGGGACACTATTTCTACCAATGGCAGCAAGGATGGGGCGCTATTCTTCCCAATGACACTAATAATAGGGCACAATTCCTACCAATGATGGAACACTATTCCTCCTACTGACACTAAGGATGGGACCCCATTGCTTCCACTGACACCAATGATCAAACATTGTTTACTCCCACTGACACAAGAACATTTTCTACTCTCAGTGGCTAGAGTCTGGCCCTTCTAAAGTCTGAAGGACAGTAAACTGGCCCTTTGCTTAAAAAGTTTGGAGACCTCTGCTCTACTCCATAGGGTAATGAAAGATTGGTATCTGTTTTCAGATTGTCCAGCACACTGGAGAATCCTCTGGTGCCTCTGACCTACTGAGATACTTGTTATCATACCTTCCAGAAGCTGCCCAATATTTGCAAGCTATGCCCACAATCAGGAGACATCTATGAGTATCCCAAGTTTTGTTGTGAAAGTATTCTGCAACTAATATATCCTTCACATAACACCCAATGGCATGTATAATAAAAGAGGACATTTTCAGTCAATTTTTGCAATAAATGGCACTTTTTGTGAACAATATCATTGTAGACTTTTTCTTGTTTTCTATTGAATTGCTTGGTCAGGATTACTGTATATCCCATTAATGTTGAGGCATCCCACTACACACAGGAGATCTTATCTTATTTTTTGATGACAGAAGTGGACCCCTGAAATGAGCTATATAAGGCAGCATACATGGGTCCCTAGAAATAATAAAGGAATCATTTGGTTAGTTGCTTAAAAAGGACCAGTAAACTAGTGATTTTAGGTGAACTCATTAGTGAAAGGGCCAATAATAGCATATGTAGGTATATCTCTAGGAAAAAATATATATTTCACAGTTGCAATTGTAACTTTGCATTATAATAGATTGTTGGCTGCCATTAAAGGCCATACCATAAGTAGCTTAAAATAAACCTGTCACAAATGAATTATAATGTCTGTCATTACTGACTTCCTTTTTAAACTACTAGTTATTGAGTCACCCAGTTCCTCTGCCTTCCTTCCTTACCCATAACAAGAAAACAGTATATGAAGCTGGAGGTAAGTTAGTACTCCTGGTTTGCAACTTCCCCTCTAGTAAGGATGAGCTCAAGCATGTTCAGATGCACTTTCAAGCCCACATGGCCAAGCTCGCCAGGAAGCTGACACCTGTAATGGGCTAATCATTTGTGCATGAGGCATTCTCCACCTCAGTATACAAGCAGCATGTATACTGTATGTACGGCTGTGAGACAAGGAATGCCTCGGCTGCAAATGATTGCTCATTACAGGTGACAGCTTCCTGGTGGGCTCGGCAATGTGGGTTCAGTAGTGCACTCAAACATGCCCAAGCTCATCTCTACTCTCAGAGAGGATCAGTTTGACAACTAGGCAGCTAGTAATTTCTGCAATATCAGGGTATGCATTTCTCTCAGAATTCCCTTTAAAGTTGCTGGGTTTTTACAGTAGGATTAAAGTGTTACTAAACCCACAACAGTAAAATCAGTCTGTATATGCAGAATAGCATACTCTCACTGTGGAGCTTAAGGGGTTAATCCTCTGCATTGTGTAAAAAGGCTCTTTGATCTTGTATGGCTAGATACTTCCTTCTTGCACTGTCTATCTGTGTAATGCCATACTACACGCAGGCAGGGTGGTAAGTTTTCACATGCTCTATTCGGTCTCTTATGCTGTGTTGGAGATTTCCTGTTGCAGTTGAGTTTTTCAGGTCACATGGTATAATAACATCACACATGTGGGTGTATATAGAGATCCTAAATGACAGCCCAGTGCCTCCTTCCTCCTCCATGCCCAGTAACTAAAAAAGAACACAGTCTGTGGGATATCACATGTTGATTCATGGAAGATCCGCCTCCCATAAAAGTACATGGACACAGACTGCAGTGGATTTCTAGAGGCAGTGATTGTTTATTTGTGAACTGAACATGTCATAGGCAAAGTACCAATCAGCTCTGGCCGGATGTGGGTGAAGGGCCACTGATGCAAAGGAAGTTTCATCATAGGAGAGTGAAATCTACTCCTACATGAACACTGGGGAAGCCTTGGGTCCTTGCAGTTTATCACCTGAACGCAATATACAGATGAAAAAAAAAGTATATATGATGACATGTTTTTATATTTCTGGGTTTTTTAACACTTTAAAGAGGAACTATCGTATGCATTGTGGTGGGATTTTGCCTTAATGTGCAAATACACACACACACACTCTATATAGAATATATAATACATACAAAATTGGTTTGAGGGTCTATGTCCTATATGCTCACATCCTAGATAGTACATATAGGACTTCACACAAAATTGAAGGACTTTTTATGACATATAGTGAATGGCACCAGAGTTTTTTTTTTTTTTTTGTTCTCCTCTGAATGCCCAATCTCTGGAAGTAAAATTCTTTGTTCCAGTAAACCGTAATAAAACCTTGTGATTTTATGACACTAGATTCTATTTATAAATACTGTATGCAGTGCTATATATGTTTTTAATGTACATTTAATTTGTTGAAAAAAAAATTCTGGTGCTAATCACTATATGCCCTAAAAAGTCCTTGGCTACAATTTTGTGTGAAGTTCTATACAAATATACATTATTACATATATATGTTGTTCTGCCTTTATCAGTTATGCTCTTTAAATAAGTTAAGTTCCGGACTGGTATAAAAAAAAAAATGTAAATAGGAAACAAAAAGCAAAGAAGGGAATTAGTTAATAACTAGATAGGGATAACAAGGGTTAGTAGGGGGTTGACTACTTTTATTTTTATTCTATTTATTGTTTGTTTCATAAGCTTCTATGTAAAAAAAATAAAATGTAACTATGTGATTATCTGATCTGAAAGCAAGAGCTACCTACAACAAATCAATTTTAACACTGAGCAGAAATACACACAAATAACATTTTTTTTTTAACGTAGATCAGCTACCTCCATCCCAGATGTCCTTTAAATATACCAAGGGGGAACCAACAGCAGAGGCTCATTCAGGATAAGTGGGAACGGACAAGTTAGAAAATGGGGGTGTTGTTAGACCCTGAACCAAAAGGTAGTCAACAAATATTTGTTCATTAACCACTTCAATACTGGGCACTTAAACCCCCTTCCTTCCCAGGCCAATTTTCAGCTTTCAGCGCTGTTGCAGTTTGAATGACAATTGCACGGTCATGCGACACTGTACCCATATGACATTTTTATCATTTTTTTTACACAAATACAGCGTTCTTTTGTGGTATTTAATCACCCCTGGGTTTTTTATTTTTTGCGCTATAAATTAAAAAAAGACTGAAAATTTTCAAAAACAATGCATTTTTCTTCGTTTCTGTTATAAAATTTTGCAGATAAGTAATTTCTCTTCATAAATTTTGACCAAAAATGATACTGCTACATTTCTTTGGTAAAAATAACCCAAATCTGAGTTTATTTGGTGTTGGC
>BLSH010527086.1:474953-496094 GCA_018402905.1 Glandirana rugosa | reverse complement strand
TTCCCCCCCCCCCCCCCCCCACACACACACACTGAGCTCGGGGGGAGAACTGTCACAGAGACTTCATCTCTGTTTACAATGTGACAGCCGTGATTGGACACAGCCGTCACATGATCTGGAGGGCCAATCACTGCGCCCATATCCAGATCTCTGCTCGGCTGGATCCTGTGATCATAATGATGAATTGGAGATTCTGCTATTTTTATTTTTTACTACTAGTTTTGGTATTTACCTGCACTTTTCAATGCATATTTCTTTTTAACCTAAGAAAGTAATGGCCATTGATTAAACAATTCTACATTCTATGCACAAAATACTTTTAGGACTTCATGTCTGCTTTTTAATACATTTATTTTTGCTATTTGATTGATTTGTTAAATCAGCTTTTCTAAACTTTTTTTTTTTACCCCCAAGGAACCCTTGAAATATTTTTCAGGTCTAGGGGAACCATTTCTAAAACTAATTTTGTGGTTGTCAGTGGAAAAAATGCAGTTTACATTGATGGTCCATGGAAAGAATGCCCTCTTACAGTGGTGATCAGAATGCCAACCCCTAGCAACCTCTGGAGAAAGCCTAGGGTGGCAAGGAATACTGGTTCAGAATGGCTGGTTTAGATATTCTTTGGGGTGGAATACCCATGCCTGCTATGAGAGCATAATACTAATGTGGACACCACAATACTGACTTGGACACCACAATAGTGACATACATTTTCATATTCTCAGGGCAGCACTGTGATTTCTGTGTGATTTGCCCCTCATTTTGCCACTCTGTTCTCAGGACAGCCATTTTTACCAGACAAGAAGTAAAAGAATCTCTTCAACGGAGACTCTGATGGCAGTAATGCCTAACAGGAGTTCTAATCCTTCCCCATTCTATACAAAAATAAAAGGTTTGGCTATAGATACACTTTAACAAAGTATGATTTCCAGTACATTTCATGGTAACAGTATTTCACACAAAATGATATCCCTATTCTCCAAAAATGATCCATAGATCACATCCTTAGATCTCAGTGGTTCATGCTGAGACTTATAGTCCATAAGCGACTTATGAACCCCTCAGAGCTGAGGATGTCTCACCTCCCCAAATCAAAGAGATGCTGGCTGCCACAGATGGGCAACCCCAGACACCCCACAAGAGATGCAGGACAATTGCCTCAGGTACCAAAGCTAGTGCCCCCCTGCCAGGTAAGTTAGGGGAGCTAAGTTCTGGCACTGGACACAGGACTGGTTCACACCATTTTCAGGGAGGGACAGTAGGCTGGTAGCCTAGGCAACCCATTGGAGGAGGAACATAGATGTATTAGGCTACACACATCATGTAGGATATGCAACATGCTTAAGATACACTATGGGCATAGCCAGATTCTGTCTTTATTCTTCTTCTCTGGTGCTGTGCTGGTCTGACACCTTCCAATAAGCTCGCAGGGGTCTCGGTCCTCCTTTCACAGTAAGGTTTTGGTTATAAAAAAAAAAAAATGGGCTGCTCAGTCTAAAATGCCCGGGCCTGTTTTTTGACCCAGTCTGGACCTGACGAGCAGTGCACGTTAGTTGTCATGTGTACTGCTCTATAAAATCCCTTAGTCCATAATCTATTTTGGGAGTCAACAAGAGATGGTGGTTACATTCCTACATACAGTGGAGCATGGGGGTAGCCAAGCACTAACATTAAGTAGGATCACAGCAGCAAAAAAAAGGAATTTGGAGGAGACTAAGAGTAACAGAAGGTACATTATGAGTAAGAATACATACTTGAATAGAACTTTAGTTTTTGATTATTATTGAATTAAATGTATTATTATTATATTCGTTTTTGTAATTATTCATAATTTATTATATTATAATTTATGATTTTGTGTTTCAAACTTTATCATACCCGGGATGTCTACTAGACTCTTGTTTGGACAGATTTAAGTGAGTTATTCCTAAGAATTACAGACCTACAATATAAAACAAAAAATTTACATGCAAAAAAAGTACCGCTTTGACATTCAAAATATTGACATAATCAGACCGCCAGAGCGGTTAATGCATAGAATGCATTATGATAAAAAACCTTCTGCCTTTGCAGCTCCTTTAAGCTCTGAATAGATTGTAAGCTCTAACGAGCAGGGCCCTCTGATTCCTCCTGTATTGAGTTGTATTGTAATTGTACTGTCTGCCCTAATATAGTAAAGCGCTGCTCAAACTGCCGGCGCTATATAAATCCTGTATAATAATAATAATAATACTGGATGGTACCTACTGTATTTTAAATTAGCTGGTTACAAAGATGGTCATCCTACTGAATTGCTTAAAATTGTACAAAAAGGATGATCTAATTTTTCCCAGAAGAATTTCAATATATCACAAAAGAGAGTGGGGCACTTTGATTAATGTTGTGAATAATGTGCTATAGGTATCACACTGAGGCTACTAGTTATCTTCTCTAACCTGTAAACACAAAAATAAACCTTCCTTTATAACGACACCTTAACAGGATCGGTTTCCACGTGAAAAAAGTAAAAAAATATATACATATGGAAGTCAAATGTAAAAATTCCAAGAAAAACCAGCAGGATTATAACACTGTTGTTATGCTTTCATTTAGTAGCTCCAGAAAGAATGTTAGGAATCCTTGAAAAACCATGAAGTTCTCATATGGCCAAATGCAAAGATTAATCACTGCAAGTTTAAGTGGCAGATAGCACAAGCAGTACAGTGAGGATAGGGTGGGCTAATAAAATCCCTATAAGGAACAACACTGTCTTCCTAAAACAAAGATAATTTACTAACCTAACACATTCATTTGCGGGTATAAGGTGAAATCATTCAATTGTTTAGCAAAGAGCAGAGTCTAACTATGTAATAAACAAATATGGCTGCCCTCCGGTATATATATATAGTTATAAAAAATTACAACGTATACATGAAATCAAGCTTAAGAAAACATCAATTTAAAAAAATTGAAGACTAGGAATTCTTTTTGAGATAATGGCTGATTTAGTGCAACAAACTAGTGATTTGGGGAAATGTAGACATGCCAACCAAGGCTCATTGGTAGGAGTAGTGATTAGAGAATTTGAATAGACTAGTATCAGAGGTGTATGTGGAGCACCTCCTATACCTCCCCTCTATAAATCTTAAACATAAACAGACAACCAATGGAACCTTTGTTTAGAGAGGTACGAGCTGACACTTATGCCTGAAAATGGATTACGTACAAATCTGCATGCCCTTTATTATCTATCACCAGCTTTAAATATTCAATACATTCTATGTCCTGGGTAATCAGTAGTAAATTGACAAGCTGCTTATCCTTTAAAAAAAAACTACTGAAATGTATTAATCTGTATTACAGGATGTGAGAGTTAAACTAAAACAAATTTCAAAAGGGAGTGGTAAAAAAAGTCAATAATTTTAGCAATGGGACCCCTTAGACCCCTTAGAAAAACAGGGGTCACCAAGTCTGAAAAATCGACATATAATGGAGCTATAAAGGGCACCATACAAAAGTCTTCAGAGCCCAAAGTCTTTTAATATTTTTTTTAATGCTTTGTTAAGTTTAGATGCTCTAATGGCACTAATGCCACAATTTCTTTCTTCATATAGCTAGGTTTTTTGTTTATTGTAGATTTTAGGTTTAATATGGTGCTAATTTTTTTTAATAGTGACATGTTTTCACTATTCCTTATATGTATTATTATTGGTTTTCTTTCATTATTGTTTCTCATATGTGTTATTCTAATATGTGTATTCTCATATACATCCCTGATGAAGGGGGATTTTCTGGGCCCCAAAACATGTTGGACTTATTGGCTTGATTGCACAATAACAAATTTGACAGCATAGTGATGTTCAGCCAAATTTTCTCTATTTCGACCTATTGTTTCCTATACATGAGAATGTACCCATGACAGCTCATACTTTCATATCTTCTGCATTTGCAGACAAATCAATACGTACGTAAACACATGACACAAAGGGGTTGATTTACTAAAACTGGAAAGTGCAAAATCTGGTTCAACTGTGCACGGTAGCCAACCAGCTTCTAACTTCAGCTTCTTCAATTAAACGTTGACAAAAAAAAACATGGAAGCTGATTTCTGTGAAAAGTTGCACCAGATTTTGCACTCCTTGGTTTTAGTAAATCAACCCCATAGAGGATTGCAATTTACAATTTGACAAGCAAGATAATGAGGCTATACTTCAAATAGTCATATGACCATTTATCATCACATAGGTGATAATAGGCACAAATATGTTTCTTACCTGTGGACAGTCTTTAATGTAATGACCTTTGTTGAAGCAGAGATGGCACAGGTAGTTAGGAGGGGGCCGCTTGCTGGGTTTTCTGTTCTCAGTGGAGAGTGAGATTTCTGAGAAGTGTTCTGTTAAAGAGCTCAGACCATCCACAATGTTGTTCAAGGAGCCATAAGGAGATGCACTCTTGTAAAGGCTGCTACCCAATGCCTGTTATAGAAAGAAATGAAATGATTAGATCCTTTGCATGTTACTGTGCTCCAATTGTACAAGCACCAGAAGATATCAATTACAAATAAATACAAAGGTCAAAGGGGTATTATAGCTGATTTCAGAAAGTAGATGTTAAGTTTTTATTGAAATATTTAAGTCAGTTTTGACATGCCTTTCATATTCTTAGTTGCTTGTGCTCTGTCTGTTCATTATTATCATACACAGACCTGTAAATGTTCTTTCTGGTGGGAAACTGTACATTAGGGGATGTTCATGGCACTGCTGTGATAAGTTCTTGTTTTTACACTGTTATTGCTTATAACCATGATGATCACTGTTATAAGCAATGGATTTAACTGAAAGCCATCCATAACAGCTTGCTTACTATTATGATGCTGTGATTGGCTACAGCTTATCACATGGTACAGGGTGCTGTGATTGGCCTAGGTACCATATGATAGCTGTGGGACAATCGCAATAGTAAGCAAGCTGTCACAAATGGCTTCCATTCATGAAGGTTTTGCTTACATATAATCATATGATCACTTTGATTGGTCATAGTGATCACATGATACCCCACTAGACACAGCAGTCACATAACAGTCACGTGATTGCTCCACTGTGCACCCCAGGGGGGTTACATGTGCTGAGCAACCTACCAGTATGTCACTTAGCCTGCAGCCTGCAGTAATTGTACTGTGGGCAGGTGGCAAGTGGTACAAAAAATAAAGACCAGCAGCTAAGCTACAAATACTGTAGCAGCTGACTTTTAACAAACAGATACTTACCATCCCAGAAGACCAGCGCTGTCTTCACTGGAGCCAATACTTTGCTGGGCTTTGGATCCCTGGTGCCTCCATCATGGATATGGTAGTTAACCAAGACTTCCTGTGGCCTTGCAGTGCTCCCCACTGAGTGAGATCACACTGTTCTTTAAGACTGGTATAGCCTCCTGGGACATGTGCCGAAGGGGAAGTCAGGTATAGATTATATTACTCATTGACTCCAGATGTATTCATCTGGGAAGGGGAGATATATTTTCATGGATACTGCACCAATCAGCCAGTAGAGGAAAGTGGTATTGGTTAAGGAAGGGGGAAATAGTACTTGCAAGACAACTATGTATTCAGGGAGGAGGAAGCATGTTTCCAAGGTGTTTACACTGCTAAATAGGGCATGAGGGGCACAGAGATTTCCAGGTTGCTGCTAAGCCACAGATAGGGGCACAGAGATGTTTCTAAGACAATGCTGAATGGTGATGGCGGGCAAGCAGAATCTGCATAAGTGGCAATGGGATGGGGTGATATCTTCAGTCATACTCTACTTATGAGTAAAGACATGATATTTGCAGGCACAAGGTGATGATGAGCTAGGAATGGAACAGTACACCCTATGCCATCAGAAGGCCCAAACTTGAATTGTTCCTTGTTTACTAACTAACATGCTGAACAATGTCATAAAATAAGGAAAACATGACATTTACAACCAATTGACATAATTTTACAGACATATTTTGCATGTATGACTCAAATATACTGTATATCGAATGACATTGTTAGAAAAACTCGGTATGTACTTTGGTTGAATATGATACTGTGTTTCTACTGTTTTTGTTACCAAATGAAATGCAATGGTACATCCCAGTCATTGTTTAGTGTTTTGCTGGGAATTGATAATAAGCATATAAATGAGCTACATTTTTCCATGGTGGAAAATGTTTAGAAGACTTCGATGAACCCACCCTGTGTTTGGCAAATAAAGCAGCTTTAGGGAGGTTAGAAAATTCAATATAAGCTGACAAAACAACTGGCAGAACATTGCACGGTGACTTCACTTCAGTGAAATACAAAGTGTAGCGCAAATGTGTCTTGTAAAGTGAGTGCGCTGGTCGTGTCCACCCTATTGTGATTCTCTGGTGTTGGGCCGACTGCAAGAGGTCACCATGTTGTTCTAAGATTGTTATTAATCAGGCCAGAGGAAATCTGGAACGATTAGTCTGTTACTGAACTCTATGATGCAACGGCTGTCAAATTCATTCAAATCCAGATTTCAGAAAAATATACAAGGTTGGGATCACTTAGAGGAATTTGGATTCCCTATAGGTTTCCAGTCTATGCTGGGGTGCACAGCAGGGAGCTACAAGGATCCTATAGCCCTAGCTAGCACAATAAAATAGTGGGGCTCTTCATTGTCGCCCGGGATAGTGTGCGTGATTTTGCTATTACTAAAGTAGATCTATGCCCAGTAATAGCTGTAAAGATTTTAAAGTCATTTCAAAAAGGTGATGTAAATCTTTTTGAATCTGCAGCTTTCTTTAACCACTTGACCTCAGGAAGATTTACACCCCTTCATGACCAGGTCATTTTTTGCAATACGGCACTGCTTTACTTTAACTGACAATTGCATGGTCATGCGACACTGTCATTTTTTCCCCACAAATAGACCTTTCTTTTGTTAGTATTTAATCACCACTGCGTTTTTGATTTTTTTTGCGCGATAAAAAAAAAGGCTGACAATTTAAAAAAAAAAAAAGCCCAATATTTTTTACTTTCTGCTAGAAAACATATACAATAAAAAATGTACAAAATCTAATTTCTTCATAAATTTAGGCCAATATGTATTCTGCTACACGTTTTTAGTAAAAAATTGCAATAAGCCTATATTGACTGATTTAAGAGAATGTTACAGCTTCTGCAAACTATGGGATATATTTATGGAATATTTGTGTATTTTTTTATACTAGTAATGGCGGCGATGAGTGACTGCAATATTGCGGAGGACTATCAGACACTAACTGACACTTTTGACACTTTGCGGGAACCAGTGACACTAATATAGTGATCAGTGCTAAACATATGACACTGTCTGGGAAGGGGTTATTGTTTTTGTGTACACAGTGTGCTGCTTTCACTAGGGGAGGAGATCGATTCTAGTCCCTGCTTTACAGAGACACTGGATTGGTCCCTTATCTCCTGTCAGAACCGAGATATGCCTTGTTTACATAGGCATATCTCAGTTCTGTGTGTTTTACTGATGATCGCTGGGTGTCTAGGGACATAGAGTCCCCGGGACCCGCAGATTGGCTTCTGCTGTGTGCCCCCTGAAGGCAGGAGTGCAGAATCACATATATAAACGTGACCCTGCTCACAGCTGCAGCCCTGTAGCCGTAAAAGTGCTTTAGGGCAGTCAGCAAGTGGTAAAGAATACCTGACCCTGCCATAAAGGTCATTGTTCAGGCATTTACTGTTACGGAGTGACAACTGTCTTCCAACCATGTTGTTATCTTGACACCTGCGCCACTGATAGCGACTACAAGTGTGCATGCCAACACAAACTGCTCAAGCGTGCACCGTTGTTACTATCAAGAAGCTGGTCCAGAGCAATGATGTGCACCGGAGGCAGAAAATAGATAAAAAAGGATGTAAGAGAGCACTGGGATGCAAAAAAAAAAAAAGCTGGAAAAGTGTGAAAACTGTAGTTTGTGGAAGAAAATGGCAATGTTTATGATATACAACACTTTAGCAAACTAAATGGCCCATTTATAATGGAGAGTGGATACCATTGTCCTCCCGCCACTGAGCACTGCAGTGTTTACTCCATATCACATCAATAGTTTACACCTGATTTATAAAATGCAGATTGCTCAATGATGTCAGCTCCATTCCATAGAATGTGTTCAGAGTAATGCTTCAGAAAATTCTCCATGATTGGAAGGGAGGCCAGTCACAAGAATATTTTTTTTTCTTAATCAATTTAAATGAAGTTTGGTCTGCTTGAGAGTCCCACTGTGCACTATACATTTTTTTTTAAAGCAGCATTATGGCAGCGGTGCAATTATACAATTTCTTTATAAAAACGGTGTGCATAATGTCATCCAGTTCCAATTAGGTTTTAAATAAACGTAATTGTTGCAAAATCTATCCTTTTTAGGCTGCCCATAGATGGAAAACAAATGGATTCCCCTATCCACACAAGCGAGAGGAGGAGTCCCGCTGTCAGAATACACTGATCAGTGCTGCAGCTAACTGGCTGCAGTCGCTGATCAAATTAAAATTTCCAACATTCCCATTAAACAGAAGTCTTGAAAGATGGCCTGCTGAACCGGACAAATTTCGATCTATCTATGGGAAGCTTAACTTTACAATTATGTTTTGTAGTTCTGTGCCTATACAGTAGGTGACAGAGACATAGGGGTGGCGATTTTCCATCATTAGTAGGAATATATTGCTGCCATACAAGCTTTTATATACATTATTACAATATTCTAAGACAGGTTAGACTCAGTAACAAGATAATGTTTTGCATACAAGGGGTGATTTGCCCCTAAGGTTTTGCTCTGGGCATCTACATGCTCCTGTAGGGGAATCTGGCCTTGTGTTTGCCTATATATTACTCAAAAATTCTGCACTTTGCACAGTATTTATAATATTAGGCCACAAAAAAGTGAATAGTCTTATATCCTTACCAAGAAAAATACAAAGGCAAGTTTGTTGAGAGCTCCTTATCCTACCTGCATGTTTTTTGAATGTGGGATAATATGCAGATAGTGATCCTGGTGGGAACTGCACCAAGAACTCCAGTGCTGGCAAGATGTATATACAGGGATTTATCTGATGGATCCCACGCCTAAACTGGCATTTAAAACATTTTTTAGAAAAGTGCATTTAAAAGACTGAGTGAAACAAATGGAAGAAACTCTATATTGGAACACTGCAACTGTGAACAAAGACAGCAATAAAAAAAAACAACAGATGTTCTAACACTTCCCTATGCAACAATATAAATGTTTTTTTTTTCTCTATCCCCACCAGAGTCAAATTCTATCACTTCATGTTCTGGGGACAACCTCTAAATCAGTGGTTCTCGACTCCGGTCCTCGGGACCCACTAACAGGCCAGGTTTGCAGGATAACTGAAATACATCACAGGTGATATAATTTGCTGCTCAGTGATTGCATTATTCTAGTCTGCATCTCCCCAAGGTAATACTTAAAATCTGGCCTGTCCCGAGGACAGGAGTTGAGAACCACTGCTTTAAATAATTCTAACCAATGGAGGATAAAGACAGCAATAAAAACCTGACAGTGGTTCTAACCCTGTCCTCCTCAGTACAAAACTAAAATAAAATGTTTGGTGTAGAATTTGTCTTTCCTAATATTCGTTGATGCCTTTAGTGTTTAGTGAATCCTTATTAATGCCCATGGTAATGGTGATACAATACCAGGCCTTTATATCTGAGTGTGGTGGCTGGCCCTTTTAATTTCAGACTGGCTCTGCTTGGCAATGCTTGTTATATGCAGTTCTTGAGTGAGGAATTAGGTGTGCCCAGTGCTGAATAATAAAGGATCTTTCTAAAATAGATGTAAGTAGATGTGACAGACATTCTGGATAAGCAATTCCTTGCTTAGTGGAGACAAAGAAAAATAGACACACTTGGCACACTTATGGTTAAACTAGTGCCTGCCAAGGCCTGGAAATAGCCTGTCTTTTGCGATGCATTCATATGCAGGGCTCGCCTCAGTCCAAAATAGCCACAGACTAGGATGCTGAATTTCATTGGCACTATTTAAAGCATGATCTGAGATTCCAGCTCTCCATTCACAGCTAAGAATGGACAGGCTGAGTAGTGTGTCTTTCAGCTTTAGTGAAACCTTTTTATGACTATCCAGGCACAAATCAGTGTAGATGCCTAGTAACTATTAGTGCTTCTAGGCACGGGCTCTGCTTGTGGCAATGCATTTGTGTAGCTGAAGAGTTTTTTGCAGGGGTAGCTATGCAAGTGCAGGCACAGCCTGGGCACCACTGCCAGTATTCCCACCAGTGTACATGCAGCATGAGGTGTACGTGTCACTAGGACTACTGGCGATTTAGGTCTGTGCGAATTGTAGTGGCAGAAATCAGAGATTGCTGCTGCAGTTCTGGGCGGCTAGGTGGGGCCACAGACCCCATTCACTATACCGACAGGTCGCTGGCAGCTGCGGATATTTGCACAGCCAGCAAAGTGCGTCCAGCAGTAATCACTGCAGTTAATTGCTGGCTGTGCAGAGAGCCGCGAATAGCTGCAGCTGCTGGCGACCTGTAATTATAGTGAATGGGATTGGTGGCTGCACCTAGCCACTCTGAACCACCATTCGCATTGGCCTAAATCACCAGTGTGAATGTAGTCCTAGGATTCACTTACACTATGTACAGTAAACTGCATTTTTCCACACTGGATAGTTACATCTGGTTGAAAAAAGACATCCAGTTCATCCAACAGAGAAAAAAAGAACACATACACAAATAGAAAACCTCCATATACACAATCCTATACCCACAGTTGATCCACAGGAAGGCAAAAAACCCCAGCAAAGCATGATCCAATTTGCTCCAGCAGGGGAAACAATTCCTTTACGATCCCCCGAGAGGCAAACGGATATTCCCTGGATCAACTTTACCCATAAATATTAGTATCCCGTTATATTATGTGCATTTATTCCCTGTCCACACTGATGCGACAATCACTCCAACTTTAGAGCACTCGTCACATCAGAAGTCAGACCCCAGTCGGACCCCATTTTGTGCAATGGAACCGTTCTAATTGGTGCAACTTGAGTTGCTCCAACTTAGAAAAAGGTTTCTGCACTACTTTTCTTCCCATTTTGGTACGACTTGCATTGACTTATGTTAAAGAAGTCACATGCAAGTCATGCTGAAGGAGCGCTGGGGTTCAACTCCAAAGTTGTGGGCAGCGTGAAACCGGGCTTTGGAAAGAATCCAGGCCTTTTTTAAAACAATCTACTGAGCTAGCCAGAACCACCTCTTGAGGGAGTCTATTCCATATTTTCTTACAGCTCTTTCATAGCTTCAACTGTGAAGAAGCCTTTCCATATTTGGAGATTAAATCTTGTTTCCTCCAGACATAAAGAGTGCACCCTTGTCCTCTGTGATGACCTTAAAGTAAATAACTCAACACCAAGTTCACTATATGGACCACTTATGTATTTGCACATATTGGTCACAGTCCCCCTTAATCTCCTCTTCTCAAGAGAAAATTAATTCAGTTCCTTTAATCTTTCCTCATAGCTGAGCTCCCCATGCCTCTTATCAGTTTGGTTGCCTGTCTCTGCACTTTCTCCTGTTCCCCGATATCCTTTTTGTGAACTGGTGCCCAAAACTGAACTGCATATTCAAGACGAGGTCTTATTAAAGCAGTTGTATACTCTTGTAAAAAAAAAAAACTGTAAGGCGAAGGCCGCATACTAGCTCATTATGAAATACTTACCTTAGAACGAAGCTCCGTCAGGGCTGCACGGTACCTGCAGAGGGAGCTGACATCTACCCTCGGGGGATCCTTTCAGGTTCATGGCTCCAGCGCTGTGAGTGGCCAAAGCTGTGAGACGTAAGCCCTTCTCTCCGGCAAGGTCCAGCGCTTTGGGCTGAGCCTTCACCGGGACATCACGGCGTATGCTCTGTGATGTCAGCAGTTGCATGCAAAGTTAATATCTCCTAAACCATACAGGTTTAGGAGATATTCATTTTACCTACTGGTAAGCCTTATTATAGGCTTACCTGTAGGTAAAAATGAGATTTTAGAGTATACAACCACTTTAAATAAATCTAGATAAACCCAGATTGCCACTAGAACACATAAAATGATTGTTTTCCATGTGCCCGGTTCAAACAAAAATGCCAGATGGGACCACATATTACCACACTGTAGTGCAACGAGTTGAACGAACTTCAAATATTCAAAATATATTAAAACAGAACTTCAAGCAGATACAGTACAAGTACATCTTAGTACAACCTACCAAGGTATAGGGGTTGATTTACTAAATGAGCAGATGCTGTTCACTTAGCAAAACAAATGTTCCTTAACCTTGATAAATAAGGGGAAGCTGTTTTCACCTTAAATATCCAATCATGTGCAAGGGAAATAACAAATTAAGTATTTTTTCCTGCATGTGATTGGATGACTGAAGTGAACACAGCTTTGCATTATTCAGTAAGCTAAAGTAAACATATTTTTTCCAAAGTAAATAATCACTTTGCTAAGTAAACCAGCTCCACACCTTTAGTACGTCAACCCCTCAAAGAAAGCCATTTTAGTCTTGTGAAAAACCAAGGGTAGTATCTATCAACAGGGGTCTGGAACTGTTAATGTGTGCTATGTAGAAAAGTACTCCAGCCCTACACACAAACACATGCATACACAACCCATTATAACAGCAGCCTTTTCCCAGTGCTGTATTGACATACCAGTTCCCTAAATACTTGTGACGAGTAACACCCTTTCTCTAAATCTTTTGTTATTCTGAAAATTAAAAGCAGCTACTTTCTGTGCAGATCTGCCACTGCACTGTAAGGTCCACCAGTCCAGGCCAATAGTAGAAGAGAACATGGTTGCATTTTACTTGACCTCGAGAGACACTTGTGACCCCTCTCAGACTGCCAACACCTTCTCATTTTAGTTCTGTTGTCAGCAATGCACAAGCTTCTAGAGGCGGTCAGGGCCACACAATAGGAGTGCATTTTAATGTGTTGAGGTGCATTGCATCGCGTTAGCAGCCCAATCAAAAACAATGCACCTCAACAGCTTATAATTTTAGCCCTGCTGTATTTTCAGTGAAGAGAAAGTTGGAGTGATCATTGGGCAGGGGGGTCACAATAACAACTCTCAGGTGACAGTGGATGCAATAAAACCCCTCAGCATTGCTTTCAGTGACTGCAATAATAACCCAAATCATTGGTGTCAGTGCTGTTAACCCCCCCCCCCCCCCAATGCTGTTTAGTAGCAGTGCTATTTAGACCTCCCTCGGCGGTCAGCGCAGTGACAGTGAAATTTAAACACCCCCCACCACACACACACACACACACTTATTTGTGGCCGGTGCAATGGCAGCAAAGTTTAACCCCCCACTTTGGTGGTCAAACTAGTGGCAGTGAAATTAATTCCCTCATCTCTATATTGGTGGTCATTGCAGTGTAAGGGAAATTCAAAGAAGAATTCCAGTTATGGTATATTTTTATATAAGTACCGTATGTACAGTATATACCATACCTGGCCGATGTCCTTGGAAGCTGCAAATCACTGAAGTAGACACAGCTACTTCAGGGATCTCCACTTGCTTCCAGGTCAGGGAACTCCTGTAAGACGGCTGAGTCAGAGACATGTGCATGCGCATCGTATTGCTCATAGAACTGCGACCGGGTGCGCATGCACGCAGGAGCATGTCCACAATCAATGTTGGCACCAGACAGCCTACTTATAAGGATGCATTAATCCAGTGTCAGATCTGACTGGTCTTCATCTTTATCCTGTGGCTCGATTGTGTTCCATGTATGATTCCTGATACTGACCCGGCTTGCCTCTGACCTGATCTTGGATTCTGCTTGTATTGCTGCTTACAAGTTCCTGACCTCAGTTCCGTCCATGATTCTGACTTGACTTATAATTTTGTACCTTGTTGCCCGCTCGCTGCTGACCTTGGCTTCTTTTATGACCTCGCTCCTACCTCTGATCCAGCTCCACACTGCTACTGAGTGCCTGCACTGGCTGCACTTAGCATCGGCTCCAGTCTGTCCCATGTGTTCAATTTGGCAGCTCACTGGGACCATTAGTGAACTCTCTCATTTGGATCCACACAGGGCTGGGCAATGGGTTGGCAGGAGGGGTAGCAGCCCTGGGCGCAATGTTTTATCCCAGGGATGTGGGTACCCTGACCCTAACCCTAAGGGAATGGGGAGGGTGAAATTTGGATTCTTTGCCCTGGGCACTGGACGGCCTTGCCCCAGCACTGCATCAACAACAATATTGAAGCTCCCCTTTAACCTCCAATGGTTCTTCCTGCTGTGCTACTGTTCCTAACCAGGTGTCCTGCTGGATCTTCCACATCTGTACCTCAAATCCAAGGTTCTGTTGTCAATATCTACCAGCATTAATTTTTCTTCTGTCTCTTGGCACTAGCTATCGCGCTTCCAGTGGTACGTGGACTGCAGATACAAAAAAGACCAACTTGTCATTTCAGGTACATGCTGGCCTGATGCATTGTAAACACAGGAGGCCAGCCACTCAGCATGGATGCCATTCAGAGAATTCTTTACACTCGGGAAGCAAGTGGAGATCACTGGTATCTGGTAGAGGTATCTATTTCAGGTATTTGTAATTATGTAAAAATATATCATGCCTGGAATTAATCATTAACCCCCCAGCTTTTGTGATCTATGCCAGGACGTATTGTACTGTCAAGTGGCAATTACTCTGCCTGACAATACTGTCTATTTCAGTGGAGATATTGTGCCAAACACAGTGCCTAGCATCTACCAGTCTACAAAGACAGCTAGCAATAGTCCTCAGAAAAGACTGTGTACTGTATATAAAGTATTGATACATACTGCAGGTAATATGTGAGATCATATGTGAACTATGTTAAAAAGAACAAGCAAGGGGTGGGGTGACATCCTCATATAAAGTGGTATAAGCCAGGGAAAGTTCTTTATAGTATCTTTGATAAAATATACCTAAAAAGGGTGAGAGTGAAGCTCAAGTTCAATCATTAATTTTACTGTGGCTGAACAGGTAGCAAGGGTCAAATACAAAGTCCTACAATTGTCTCTCCTTAGTGCAATACTCAAATATATTAAACTGTTTGCTATAAGGACTGCTTGAAGTGTTTCACAGTAATGACATCAGGTTTTAGAAGGGGGGGGGATTGGACAATTGGCCAGGGTCTCCAAGCTAATAGGGGGTTGCAGGGATAGACATAGAGGTCCTGCTCCACCCCTTGTAATAGAAAAACTCAGGCATTGTATAAATATGGATATAGTCTGATCTCTCTTCCTCCTTGGCTTTTACAACATCCATACTGGATCCCTATATGTACTTTCCCATTGCTTTTAAATGACAGCAGCAAAGGCCAATCAGATGCAAGGGTGAGTGGACAGTACAAATGAGGTTCTATGAGACATAAAATAAGATAACAATAGATGGTAAAGGTCCACAACAGCCTTACATAATGGGACCCTGAGCAGTCATGTTTTGATAGATGTAATTGTAGAGTGGGGTTAACACCCTAACATCACACTAGGAGGAAAAATGGAAATAATGTAACATTAGATCATCGCCCATCATGTGTAATTTGGCATGACTCTGGGAACCCACTGGCAGTGTGGCCTTATGCTCAAGCAGCACTCTGACGAAATACAACATAGCATATCTCCTAAGCAATATGGAAACATAACATTTCTCTGAGGCAATATGGTACAATAGCATCACTGAGACAATAAGGCAACATTGAATGACCTTGAGGTAATGCTGAAACATAGCATCACTTTGAGGCAATATGGCAGCATAACATTATTCTGAAACAATATGGCATCAGAGAATTACTCCGAGGCAATATGGCAATTCAGCATTACAATGATACAATACTGCAACATAGCATAACTCTGAGGCAATGCAACATCATAGTATACCATTGAGGCAATATGGCACCCTGGCATTACTCTGAGGCTATACAGGGACATAGCATAACTCTGAGGCAATACAACATCATAGTATACCATTGAGGCAATATGGCACCCTGGCATTACTCTGAGGCAATACAGGGACATTGCATCACTCTGAGGCAATACCATAACATCACTCTGCAGTACTGCTCCAACACAGAATTACTCTACATAACATCACTGAAGCAATATGGTAGCATAGCATTACTCAGAGGCAATATAAAAACATTGCATTATTTTGAGGCAATATGGCAGTGTAGCATTACTTTATTATATAATACAGCAATATAGCATAAATATGAGGCAATAAATAACATATATGAAGAGGGACTTTAAATATATCTCCAATGGTTTTATACACAAAAAATGAACATCATTAAAAATGATCATACATCTTTATTTGTACATGTTAAAACAATTTGTATCCAATATTTTTTTAATAATATATATCTGAATCACGGCAGTTAGAGTGTAGATTATACAGGGCCTTGAATTGTGGGGTCCCTATAGACCATTAGATGTAGGTCAATGCGTTTCACAGGATAACCCGCTTCCTCAGGACCTCAGATCTCCGCCATGTAAAATGGTCACTTCATATGTATGTCAAGTTTAATCAGGTCCTATAT
This sequence comes from Glandirana rugosa, assembly GCA_018402905.1. Taxonomy (NCBI): domain Eukaryota; kingdom Metazoa; phylum Chordata; class Amphibia; order Anura; family Ranidae; genus Glandirana; species Glandirana rugosa. The sequence goes on along the minus strand of BLSH010527086.1, from coordinate 479,522 downwards.
CAACTGAATACACTGAAAGAGGGGACGCAGGTAGGGGAATAATTCCAAAGATATAAGGTCTCCACACCTTTCTCCAAAATGGTGTCCTTTTGGCGAAAGATGTGGAGACCTTATATCTGCCTTGGATGGTTACATCAGGCCTTTATGTATGCTGAAATTCCAATAAGATCTCAAACAACTCTACTTTTGGGGCTCAGGCCCCTTATATGCATCATATCATCCCCTTTCCTTTGGGAGTTTAATCCGAGTGCTTTATGTCTCTTAGAAGTTCCCTATCAGGTGGCTTTCCTCCCCACGGGTCGGTGGGATATCTTATTCCCCTTCCTGCCTCCCCTCTTTCAGTGCATTCAGTTGATATGTGGGCATGATTAAACTTGACATACTGTACATATGAAGTGACCATTTTACTTGGTGGAGATCTGAGGTCCTGAGGAAGCCGGTTATCCTGCGAAACGTGTTGACCTACATCTAATGGTCTCTAGGGAACCCACAATTCAAGTCCCTGTATAATCTACAATCTAACTGGTGTGAAATGTATATATATATTTAAAAAAAAAAAAGATCAGATAAAAAAAATATATAAAATATATATATATATATATATTAAAGTTCCTCTTCATAGGGATGATATCCTCCATTAGGATCAAGTATACACTCACACCACTACCTTAATCTATTTAAATAAAATAACATCATATCCAAACAGCAGCACAGCATCATTCTAAGGAATGCAATATCATATGTATCACCCTCAAGGAATACTGCAAAATAGTATCACTCTGAGGGAATAACACAGCATCATTCTGCAGCAAAACAATGACCTAATGGGGTTGAATTACTAAAGACAAATTAATTGTGCACTTCGCAAATGCAGTTGTACCCATGATACTAATACTGTTATTGTTTTGCATCAACTTCCAAATTTTATTTTGTGTTTAGCAAATGTCAGCCCACACTTGGGGGATATGTCAGTTTATACAGAGTATCTTGCAATATTAGCTGTGCACAATGAAAATTACCACGGGAATTACGATATTGCAAATTAATATTCTTCATTGATCTGTATTTTGCCTGTGTTTACTATAGCAAATCCAACCAGAAGGCAGCGAACTTGAGAGGAGACCTTACTGCATGCCACAATGTTGAATAACACTGGGAACTTTTTTTTTTTTTTATGTGGAGCTTCACTCACACTTTTAATCCTCATGCTGCTAGCATTAATAAATAGATAGGAAAGGATATCACATTTACTTGTTTTAACCTCCCTGGCGGTATGATTATGTCAGATTTTTGTGTCTCAAAGCGGTGTATTGTTTGGCATAGAAATTTGGCGTTTTATATTGTAGGCCTGTAATTCTTAGGAATAACTCACTTAAATCTGTCCAAACAAGAGTCTAGTAGACATCCGGGATATGATAAAATTATAATATATATGAAACAAATGAAAAAAAATTATAATAAAATAAATAACTATCAAAAATAATAATATAATAATAACAAAACGTATTCAATAATGTAATTGAATCAAAAACACTGAAATTTTCTCAGTTGCAGAATTGTCGCTGTCGTCACTTTCAGTGTCTGATGACGAATTTCCCCACAAATTAGTATCACTCAATTCTGCAACTGATTCTTATTTACTATCGCTGTTTTCTAGCTGGTCCAAAACCGCTTTTTGGCATAAAGGGACGCTTTTTGGATACCATGGTTATAATCAAGTTTCCAGGCACAAAGAATGGCATATATAATATAAAAGTGCATGCAGGGCACTGGGCAAACCACTAGGGGCAAAAGGGATGTGAAATGGTTTGATACAGTAATGTAATCTTACAGATAACAGTGTACTGTATGTGTTTTGTGTGTTTCACTTTTTGAATTTGCTGCCATGCTCGCAGAGAACAGAGCCTGAAACCCAGAGGCATCGGGCGACAGATTCCACCGGAGGACACAGAGAGGGGACATCGTACGATCCTGGGGACAAGGTAAGTAACTTTGCCTGGATCCTGCGATGCGATGCCGAGTGTGGCTCGGGGTTACCGCTTTTGGTATTGAAAACTCTGAGCCACATTCAGGAATGCCACCAGGGAGGTTACACCTTTTTTTTTTTAGATTTCATCACTTAGTTCCTGGTTTCTTGCCTAGGCAAATTATGTCATACACCCCAGGAGTCTACAGGAGGGGAGCAGAGGAGGAGGGGTTTTCTCAGCTAAACACACTCTCCTACATTCATAATTGAGCTAAGGGCATATGGATTCCAGGAAGTAAATGCTACAGGAATCATTTGCCCTTTCTCAAGATGGCCACGGCCAGAAATGCTAGGGGGGTGATTTTCAAAGTGATTTCTCAACAAAATAAAGCAAGGTGACATGGGTGGATGGGGGAGTTGGCTTTGAATGTTACGCATGAATTAAATAGTGTTTTTGGTTTGTGGTGCTCAGTTGTAGTTTAGTTTTGCTTTAAATAGCGTTTCCCTACATCTCCCTAACTTCAGACGGACAGTGACAGCTGTATTAGTGGAATTTGTTTCACTTTAACTTCCAAATACTTTGAAGTGTCCTGTACAGACATGGATTTGTGGCCTGACTCTACTGCAGCTAAAGCCCAACTGCTTCACCACAAAGCTTGGTTACCTCCCTACGCCCAACCAAAAACTGGACAATGAAGGAGCAGCGGGATATGATGAGCTCATCTCTCTGCTCACCCTGGTCTCTGCCGGTCAAAATGTTCCTTGTCAGCACATATGTATGCTTCATACCTGATAGGCCCAAATCCTCTCCCTGTCAGAGTTCTACTGTACAGAGATTACTAGAAGCTGATATCAAATGAAATTCAGTTACTTACACTAGTTACATTGTAAAATATGCTTAATGATTTCTAAGGCTTAGTTTGCCTTTCTCACCATATCTCACATTATTTAGGATGTAATACAATGCATGGTCACGTTTCCTAATTCTCTACCCTCAAACAGCTCCTTTATTTAAGTAGACAGGAGCTTCATCCCTGTAAGTGCAAGTATTCGCCAGCACACCAAGGATCGCCGGCCAAAAGTTCTTTATTCAAAGAAAGATCACATCACAGAAAGTGCAACATTTCTGTGCCACGCAGGACCACTCCATCAGGCATGTGACATGCCTGACGAAGGGGTCCTACGTGGCTCCGAAACGTTGCACTTTCTGTGATGTGATCTTTCTTTGAATAAAGAACTTTTGGACGGTGATCCTTGGTGTGCTGGCGAATACTTACACTTGATTCCAGTATCCAGCTGGGAATCGCTGCAGCACCCACCCCTACACAGGCCTTAATTTGCCAGAAAGGTGTGCGCTAAGAAAATTGACAAGAAGCTTCTCCCTGCAGACATTTGTTTTGTTTTGAATTGAGAGTGACTGCGCATGGCTTCACCCACACAGCCACGTCATCCATTCACAGATCCATTCACAGGAGCAACTTCACTTTGCAAAGTGCACAGTCCTTTTGCCTTTAGTAAATCAACCCCAAATTGTCCCATAGAGTCGCTATCTCTGTAGTCAAATGCAGTGAGATGTCGCTGGCCTGAGCACCGCTGACTCGTAATGGGAGTGATGTCTTGCAACCTTAGCTATAAACGGAGCGATTCCATAGGGACAAGCACACAGCTCCTTAGTGATCCTGCCCCTAGAGACAAATTGCCAGTGGAAGGATTGCTAGTGGCAGAGTTGCCCGTCTGACATCAGCCTAACATTTAATAATTTCCTATTTTAAAGAAGTCAGGAGAAGCTGCCATTCTTCATTAGCAATGAGTAAACAAAGCAATGAATAAACAGTGCTGCAAATCTGGGCCTATTTCCTAGCATTTCCTGCAGTCAGTGCTGTCACAGGGCATGCACACATCCTGCAACTGGCAGACAAAATGTTTGGATTAATTTGCATCTTGATCACATAGTGGTTCAGTTGTGTATATTAGGAGCGAAATAGTTAAACCTAAAATCCACAAGTTGCAGAGAACAAATTGTTCAGCGCTGCAAGTTCTCCTGAACTGACACTGGACACACTCTGTGTCTTTGTTCCCTTACAGATGAGGCTTGTATTCTAACATGTTTTAGGGCACAAAGGGAGTTTGCACAGGGAAACAGCTGGCCTACACAAACAGCTGTTTTCTGTTTTCCAAAAGCCTCTCATTGTACAGGAACGAGGCCGGCATCTAGCAGTCTTCTCTTCGCCTCCTCTCTACTCTGCTCCGCCGCCTGCTTTTTATTCCCTACTTCTTCTCACTCTTTCTGATTTCCCCTCATTTCCATTTTCTGACGTTATTCCACAAAGTTCCCTTTTCATGCCACTTCCTCTCTTTCAACCCTTGAGTCCATGTTTCTTTCCATTCACAACTAAACCTATATGCATCAAATGCTTATCGCTTCCCAAAAATAATACTTGTGAAAAAAAGAACTATAAAAGCAAATTGCACAGATGTCAGTCGAAATTATGAAAAAAAATCCACTCCCTTACTAAAAGAGTAGAGACAGTTCACTTTGGAAATTGAATACTGATAAATAAGATAAACCTGTTTTCAACCATTTGTGGGGGGGGGGGGGGGGG
>BLSH010527086.1:464181-474943 GCA_018402905.1 Glandirana rugosa | reverse complement strand
AACCATTTGTAGCCCCCCCCCCCCCCCCACAAAGAGCCGCCGGAAAATTTAGGCCTAATTCCCTCTTCAGAGCACATACAGCCAGACACATGGCATTTTCGACATTCTTCCTCCAGCTCAAGAATCAGTGTAGGGGACATGTGTCAAACACAAGGCCTGGGGGCCGAATACAGCCCACCAGGCCATTTCATGTGGCCCTCGCACCTCTCCTGCAGCTGTGGCATCCAGTTGTCTATGCCCCCCAAATCCTTGTCCCAGTAGTCGGTAGCAGAGAGGACAGAACTCTTCCTACAGATCCTGTGTCTTCTGTGCAGCCACAGCACTCCATCATCTCCCCCTCCCATTTTCACCGTTTAGCAGACTCTGGCAGTTGACTCCAGCCCTACTCTGGTCTTCCTCCAGACCCTGCACTTTTTGCTTTTCACTCTGCCCTTCGCTCCTTCCTGGAAGCAGCACAAGGTAAGGGGGTGCACTTTGATGTAAGGGGGGTGGGGGACTCTTAACTTCTGATGGTGGGGTGGCTTTTGACATCTGTAATAAGGGGGTAAGGTGTACTGAACATCTGGTGTTACAGATAACCAGCCCTTTGATGGCCACCATAATACTGATGCGGCCACAAATGAAATTAAGTGTGACATCCTTGATCTAGGAGGTTCTTTTTTGTTTTATTGAACAGGAACCTGGATGGGAATAGGGAGCATGGGATACACAGCAACTGCAAAACTTGAACTTGGACAAACTTGAGAACTGCTAACCTTCTGGCTGCTTAATGTTTAAAAATCTGTACAACTCCAGCTGCATGTGTGCAACACTTGACGGTATTTCTCCCATGCTTGGCTGTACTTGCACAACTTCTGGTTGCATTCTCCCAGCAGAAAGTCCCAAAGGATCTCTATGCTGCCTGAGACCTGTCCCTTTGCCAGAGACTAAAGCAACACACATTCGCTCTTGCAGCACTGGGGTCTTGTACTCCCTGTGAGGGAGACGAAGACTCACACTGCCTCTTGGACCACTTGGGCTCTCCCCCACAGCTTCCCATGGGCTCTATCCTGTGAGTTCTCTGGATTCTCGGCTTACTCTGGGCAAAGGCCCCCCAGCTAAGCCTAGCTGGAACCTTGGTGCTTCAGGTTGGCTTCCTTCTCCAGTTTCTGCTCGAGAGGGCAAGGCCCCTATACCCACATGCTGCAATCGACCCACTGCACAGACTTCAGAATATTTATGGTCTCTCCCTCACCTTCTGGGCACACACCTTCCTAGGAATTGAATGGAGTCCCATTGATATTTAGGCTGCAGGCTTAGCCCTCCCTCCTGCTATGTTCTGGAAATCTCTGGAAAACAGGGTGAAGTAGCAGAGGAGTGAAACGCTGAGCGAACCAATTAATCAACCCCTGCTCCACTGGTTACAGTGGAACAAAAGCTAAATTTTGGCCTAGCAGTCTACTCTATTTGGGAGGGTGCTACACATATGTAGGAGAAATGAAAACCACAGGGTAGAAAATGATTCAGGTTGATTTACTAAAGGTCCTTTTATGCAGTCATACAGTTCATATCCAGCTGTCAGTTTCTAAAGCTGAGCTGAACAGTAAAGTAAACAAACTATGCACAATGAGGGTAGAAAGAGTAGTGTTAGTGCCCCTGAAGGAAAAATTAACAGGGTAGAGGGATATCAAATTATATGAACTTTCTTCAGGACCAGGGAGGGGGGCTGGGATGGTTTTGGTTAAAGAGGAGTGGGGAAGGAGTAGAATGGGGGGGGGGGGTTGTATATGAAAGGGGTAAGAAAGAGGGGAGAAGGGAAAATTGGAAAATAAAGGGGGGGGGGGTGAGGGAAGGCCCAGGTGGGGGAAAGGTGAGGGAAAAGAGGAAAAAAAGTGAAGATACGTAGGGTGATGAACTGGCTAGAGAGGGTGGGGATGAGAAGGGTAGAGTAGGCAAAAAAGGGGGCCAAGATGTAAAAGGTGAGGCTAATGAGACTCAGGATGGTATCTTTATAGTCTTAGAAATTCCATTATATCCAAGAAAACCATGTGATATGGAATGGTCATTTGTATCATTCAGATAACTGGTGAGCTAGTCCACTATGTTCATATTGTTTATTCTGTTAAACGAGTGCTTTATGGATGGCATCTCATGTTGGGTAAGCACGGGCCAAATATCGACCGAAATCAGCTGTTACAGTAGAAACCGGAAACTTTCGACCCGGGTGTACAACTGCCTGTCTGACAGAAGCCAATCTCACAACCGGCTTCTGTTGAATGAGCATGCTTGAAAACCAGCAGCCATCAGGCATCCGATCAGTGCTTTCAGCCAATGGCTGTAAGCGATAACCAGTGTATTCTGCCAGGCAGGTGGTCCCCCTGTCAGAACACAATAGCACAGCAAGGGAGATCACTGTACTAATATCTCTGATTTTTTTTTAGTTCAGCCTCCTGGGTTGAATGAAAAAAAAACGTATACTGTGTAGCAGGCTTATAGCTGGGTACACACTGCTCGAAAATTGGCCAGTTCAGCAGGAACCAGATGACTTTCGGTCAGTGTGTACAGCAGCCTGTTTGTCAAAGGGACATGCTGGAAAACCAGCATCCAATCAGTGTATTCTGGGAGTCCCCCTGTCAGAATACAATAGCACAGCAGGGGAGATTGTCACAAAAACTTGCAGTGTGTACCAGGCTTTAAACCATTTCCACTTCCACAATGCATGAATACATGACCAAAAGATATGTAGAAAGTCCCCAGACCAGGTGCCACATTGCCAGCACTGGTCAAGGGGTTCAGGAGCAAAGACTTCAGAATGTGGGGAGCCCTGTACCACCTTGGTATAATTCTGTACCTCCAGACATTTATTGCTTATAGAGGATATGAGGCATAAACTAGAGAATCTAATTTTTTTCTTCCTATGAGAACATGACCCTGTTTCCATTTGTCTAGAATGGAAGCAAGGCATCCAAGCCAGACTAGAGCAGTTGCTTGGATGTGAACAGAGAGTCCAGGTGGGGATGCAGAGCTCTAAAGTTTTGTGAATAATGGAGAAGGGTGTGGAGAAAAAAGTGTATCTGGGGAAACTCCCTGTGCCATGTCCCAGTAAGGTGGAGTTTCAGAGCCGGGGGGGGGCGCTTTGGACTACAAAGAAGTATGAGAAGAGGGATAGAAGTTAGGGCCTGCTCAACAGCCTTAACAATCCACAGTTTAGTCCCTTTGTGTCAGCATCAGTCTATCATCAGTGCCCAATGTACTGCCGCATAGTAGTACACTCATTTGTAATTAACATACAGACAAACTTTTAGTCACAAAGTGGGCGCATAAGGCAGCACTACTTGAACTCCTACATAGGCTCCACTACATTCTATTCTCCTCAGGCATACAAGACACCACGCCAGACTCCTCATACACAGAACAACTCCTTGGCTCCTCCCAACGCGTTCCCTGGGCTATGACAGTGAAGTGAGTGTATCTACTTTAAATAATAAAATATTGCATTGCGGAGAGCACTAGGTTTTCTTTCCTTTCATCTGCACTGATGGTGGAAGATCACATGAGTACTTATTGACAATTTACTATTTTGCTACTAGATTGTGTGCTCACATTTCTGTATACCGCGGGGAGATTTACATTGTGTTGTGAGTGTACACAGTCATAACTATCACATTGATCACTTTGAGCAAAAGTTTATGCAAATTATGTTGCATGTATGTTTGGATTGATTAAGCAAAACTTGATTTAATTTGTTTTTTGGTATTCACAATAGCATAGCATAGCATTGTATTTTATTTACTTATTTATTTTGAGTGTTCCTCACATTATGCTTGCAGCTTTTTTGTCACTCTCTGCAATTTTACTATGGTTTATAGCAACCTAGCAGCTTTGTGGGCCCACACAAATTTGTTCAGTGCAAACCAGTGTGAGAGAAGTTGGAATGGAAACGGCCATAGATGGATCAAAATTCAGCCGGCCAAATTTCATGCATGTATGGCCAGTCCCGTTCATGACCGATCAACTTCTTACAAATGTGGCTGCAGCACTGATCTACAGTGCCTTGAAAAAGTATTCCTATCCCTTGAAATTTTCCACATTTTGTCATGTTGCAAGCAAAAACGTAAATGTATTTTATTGAATTTTACATGATAGACCAACACAAAATGGCACATAATTGTGAAGTAGAAGGAAATGATAAATTGTTTTCAAATTTAAAAAAAAATAAATATCTAAAAAGTGTGACATGCATTTGTTTTCAGCCCCCTTTACTCTGATACGCCTAACTAAAATCGAGTGGAACAATTGCCTTCAAGTGGTTGTCAAGTCTTGCAAAAAAAAAACCACACCTGCAAGAGAAAGGCATAATGAGCTAGTATGCATCATATACTAGCTCATTATGAAATGCTTACCTTAGATCGACGCCGTTGCAGCGGTCCCCAATCACCACTGTGACCTACCTCATGTTGTCTCTGTTGTCTTCCGGGATCCGGGGCTCCGACCAATCACAGCGCGGACTCCAGTGCTGTGATTGGCAGGAGCCATGCTGATGTCACTCCCACGCATGCGCACGGGAGCTGTCATTTACGGCACACTTAGTGAAGAAACGGCCCAGTTATGCTGTTTCTTCACTGCGCTTATGCTGATGACGTTGGCACATGCAGATACAGGGAATATCTCCTAAACTGTGCAAGTTTAGGAGATATTACCGGGACCTACAGGTAAGCCTTATTATAAGCTTACCTGTAGTTTAAAGTGGTTGTCATGACTTGACAACCACTTTCAGAATTCACCTAATTAGTAAATAGTCCACCTCAGTATAAATACAGCTGTTCTGTGAAGCCCTCAAAAGTTTGTTAGAGAACCTTAGTGAACAAACAGTATCATGAAGGCCAAGGAACACACCAGACAGGTCAGGGATAAAGTTGTGCAAAGGTTTAAAGCAGGGTTAGGATATAAAAAAATCTCCCAAGCTTTGAACATCTCACAGAGCACTGTTCAATCCATCATCCGAAAATGGAAAGAGTACTGTATGGCACAACTGCAAACCTACCAAGACATGGCCATCCACCTAAACTGACCGGTCGGGCAAGGAGAGCATTAATCAACGAAGCAGCCAAGAGGCCTATGGTAACTCTGGAGAAGCTGCAGATATTCACAGCTCAGGTGACAACTATTAGTCATGCACTCCACAAATCTGGCCTTTATGGAAGAGTGGCAAGAAGAAAGCCATTGTTGAAAGAAAGTCATAATATGTCCCGTTTGCAGTTTGAGAGAGGCCATGTGGGGGACACAGCAAACATGTAGAAGAAGGTGCTCTGGTGAAATGAGACCAAAATTGATCTTTTTGACCTAAAAGCAAAACGCTATGCGTGACGGAAAACACACCATCATAACCATGAAACATGGTGGCGGCAGCATGATGTTGTGGGGATGCTTTTCTTCAGCAGGAACAGGGAAGCTGGTCAGAGGTGATGGAAGATGGATGGAGCCAAATACAGAGCAATCTTAGAAGAAAACCTGTTAGACTCTGCAAAAGACTTGAGACTGGGGCGGAGGTTCACCTTCCAGCAGGACAACAACCCTAAATATACAGCCAGAGCTACAATAAAATGGTTTAGATCAAAGCATATTCATGTGTTAGAATGGTCTAGCCAAAGTCCAGGCCTAAATCCAATTGAGAATCTGTGGCAAGACTTGACAATTACTGTTCACAGATGCTCTCTATCCAATCTGACAGAGCTTGAGCTATTTTGCAAAGAAGAATGGGCACAAATGTCACTCTCTAGATGTGCAAAGCTGGTAGAGACATCCCCCAAAAGATTTGCAGCTGTAATTTTAGGGAAAGCTGGTTCTACAAAGTATTGATTCAGGGGGGCTGAATACAAATGCACGCCACACTTTTCACATATTTATTTGTCAAAAAAATTGAAAACCATTTATCATGTTCCTTCTACTTCACAATTATGTGCCACTTTGTGTTGGTCTATCACATAAAATCACAATAAAATACATTTAGGTTTTTGGTTGCAATATGACAAAATTGTGCAAAATGTCAAAGGGTATGAATACTTTTTCAAGGCACTGGTTAGTTGGGAGTCTCCCTGCTGTCAAAATACATGGACACAGCGGGTATTTATCCCACTGGGTTACATTACTGTCAGTACAGTAATTAATGGAAAATCTCCCGAACAGGGACATAGACAAGGGTTTCATAGGTCTCCTCTGAGTACTTTGGTTTCTTCCCATACTCCATGCTGCTAGGTTAATTGGTTCCTGCCTAAATTGACCCTAGTATGTATATGTATGCATGTGACATAAGGAATTTAATTGTAAGCTCCTCGAGGACAGCGTATGAAGTGAATGTACTACGGTATATATATATATATATATATATATATGGGGGGAGCTGTGTAAATTGTTAGTGCTAAATGTCCGGTAAGTGAGATACATATACCATGTGTGGAATTTGTGTAACATTTTGCTGTATCTTGCCTGCCAATTTTTAAAAAGGAAAAGTGCAGACACAGTGGGGTTGATTTAATAAAGTTTGAAAGTGCAAAATTTGGTGCAGCTCCACACAGAAACCAATCAGCTTCAAGGTTTTATTGTAAAAGATTCATTGAACAACCTGAGGTTAGAAGCTGATTGGCTAACATTCACAGCTGCACCAGTTTCGGCATTCTCTAGCTTTAGTAAATCAACCCCAGTGTTTATTTTTTGGAAAAAGTCAGGATAAAACTAACAGCAGCTAGTAACAGAGTGAGACATGCTTCCCAAGGAGAAGTAATAGAGACCTGCGGCTCCCCGAGGTCAGGTGCATCAAAGTGCTAGAGGCCTTTGCACTCTCTAGCCATTAGGCTGGGTTCACACTTATCCGACAAACGGACCGACATTGTGAGCATTACGTCACAAAATCATTATATACAATTTATAAGGACGGGTGTTCCCCAATTGGGATTATCCGGTGCAAAAAGGCAAATAGATACAAATCATAAAATCAAAACAATTTTATTGGTTACAGATGATCTAAAAAGTCCCAAACAATAGGGACAGAGACATAAAATGTGAGAATTGTAACATACAATAAAATGCAGGTCACTTGTACAGGGTATTTAAAGGGGTACCCAAATTTTGAAATTGGTGATTAGGTCAGAGAGCATCCCGACATGTTTCGCCTAGATTAGGCTTACTCAGGGGGCTGAACCGATAGCACCAATCAATATTCCAAGACACCCCAAATACCAGGGGCAGACCCACAGGGAACCCCACAGCCGCAAGGGGGACCCAGCAAATTGGGGACTGCAGAGGGTGCACACAGTCCAAGAGTCACCAGGAATCAAGGAAAGAAAAACTGGGGGCGCAGAGGCAGCAAACCCTTAGGGAGATATAATCGCACTGCTGGGGAAATATGTATTCCTCATGTAAGGCACCTTAACACGCCGTCCACTACAAAAGCGCCCCCAATTCCCGGCAGGAATCAATGTTTCCCTATGAGAGCCGTCTTAACTGGTCCGACACAAGTCGGTCGGACATTGAAAAAGGTTCCTGTACTACTTTGGTCCTACTTCAGCCCATTGAATATCCTTGAAGTAGGATCAAAGTCTGATCCTTGTTCTAACCATCTGACTTGTGACATATGACTTGGTGATTACAGCAGCAGTAAAAGGAATTTATCTCACACTGGGATTGTTTTGGTTGGTCAAAGGACAAGTCACTATCTCAAAGTCGGAGCAAAATCTTATTTTGTTCATTCAAGTCCGATGGAAGTATGAAGTAGGACCAAAGTAGGACCGAAGGCAAAGTAGGATCTGACACCATCAGGAAGCAGCACATTTATTTCTAAACCAAGAGTCACAGGTGTTTGTGTACAGCTGTGGCCATCAGTCTGTACAAACAGAAGACTAAAGTTGGCCATAGATGGATCGAAAATCGTCCAGTTCAGCAAAAAACAGGCACATTTTGATCCATCTATGACCTTTCTTGCTCAAGAGTTCATTTTTAGAAAGTGGTAAAAGGATAGTACCTGTCTGTGTCTCTGATGGGGAACATCACCCTCTTTGTTTGTCCTGTTAAGCGCTGTCACTGAGACTAGACATGAGGGAAAATCAAATATTTTAAGTTGTCACTATAACAGAAATAGAGGGGAAATCGTTCACTGATGACACTTTTCCCTTTCTTCTGTGACAACTTAGAGGTCTAAGATGTAACTTACCTCACTAGAGAAATTTCTTCTCACTTCCTTTTGTGTCTATAGGACAGGAAGATAAAGTTGAACTCCAGCCTTACCTTCAGTTACCCTCACAATTGTACCGGTTCCTCTCCTGTATTGACGTTGCTTACTCTAATTTTACTGCACCTATAGAGTGCATTAGTATCTGCATCACATCAGAAAGAGCCAGGCTCCCTAACTGACCGGAGGACATCATCTGGAGAGTATAATCTAGCTCTTTTCTCCCTAGCTTAACTGCCCCCGGCCCACCCCCTTTATTAATTCGATTTCAGTTCTTTAACCTCCCTGGCGGTATGATTATTACAGATTTTTGGTGCTGTAAGCGGTGCCATTATTTTGCATGGAAATTTAGCGTTTTATATTGTAAGCCTGTAATTCTTAGGAATAACTCACTTAAATCTGTCCAAACAAGAGTCTAGTAGACATCCTGGGTATGATAAAGTTTGAAACACAAGATCATAAATTATAATATATATGAAAAAAAAATTCTAATATAATAAATAACTATAAATAATTATCAAAGATGATAATATAATAATAAAATGTATTCAATAATGTAATCTAGTCAAAAACACAGAAATTTGCTCAGTTGCAGAATTGTTGCTGTCGTCACTTTCAGTGTCCCCAAAAATCAGTATCACTCAATTCTGCAAATGATTCTTATTTACTCTCTGTGTTTTCTAGCTGATCAAAAAACGCTTTTGACATAAAGGAACGCTTTTTTATGCCATAAACGTTCTCAAGTTTCCAGGCAGAAAGAATGACATATATAATATAAAAGTGCATGCAGGGCACTGGGCAAACCACTAGGGACAAAGGAGATGTGAAATGATTTCATACAGTAATGTAATCTTACAGATTACAGTGTACTGTAGGTTTACTGTGTGTTTCACTTTTTGAATTTCCCGCCAAGCTCCGCCCCCCGTGTGGCGCGACGCTCGCAGGGAACGGAGCCTGGCACACAGAGGCATCGGGCAGAGGACACAGCCCGCAGACACAGCGGGGGGACATCGCTGGATCCAGGGGACAAGGTGAGTAACGCTGCCTGGATCCAGCGATGCAATTCCGAGTGTGGCTCGGGGTTACTGCTATTTGCAGTGAAAACTCAGCCACACTCGGGAATACCGTCAAGGAGGTTAAGTCATGGAGGCTTTGTGTCACATATAGGCAGGGCCGCTGGTAATGTAGTACAGCCAGCCCTCCCGTACTGGGTATAGGCCTCATTAGTTCAAAAGGGGAGCCTGGCACCCACCAAGCAGGAGGGCCAGCAGTACTGCCTTATTGTGGACACTTGTGACTCAGTGCTGCTGCCTTCTACTTTTCTTTTTTCCCTCCAGCTGTTCTGCAGGGGGATTGGCTCTAGTATCTGCACTCCCTGCTGTCTGGGACCCCTGTGTGCTCCTTCCTCCGCAGTGCTGCCGGTTACATTCAGGATGGTGTCACTATTCGCTTACTATGGGGGTGCGGATATTGCCTCAGTGCCGTGCCACTATTCAATTGAATGAGTCTTGTTCGACGAGGGTATATTTTTTCATTGGCTGCAAAGCATAGCATTGTGGCAGTTGCATTTTAGCAAAAATATAATTTGATATTTTCAGAGGAGGGGGGCCCTGTCAGGTTGACTGTATGGGGCCATGTGATTTCTATCATATTTAGTGTAGGAAGCCGGCTGTAACTCCTTGCAGCTTCACAGCCGACTGACTTTCCACTGTGAAGTGTGAAGGGTCCCACAGCCTCATGGGATCTCTGACATGTCCTAAGAGATTGCCTATGCAATCCGACTGGAAGTGGGATCAGGTACCTAACAAAACTAGGTACCCGCTCTCCCCAAAAAAGAAAATGTCCAAAAGTGTTAGAGGATTGGGAGAGGAGGACACCTTTAGGGTGAAGTTCTACTTTAAAATGTTTACTTTATTTATCCCATCCCTATAAGAATATACTTATCTTTCTTTTTGCGCCCCCATTGCTCAGTTCAGTGACAGGGAGTAAAGAAAAAAGCTCTGTGTAAGCTCAAGTTAGAATTCCGGTTGGAGCTTACACAGGGCTGATTGTGTCCCCACCACCCTGTGACAGCATTATTCCAATCACCAAGTACCAGCACCAGGGCCGTCTTAATGAGCGGGCACCCCTGGGCAAAGCCCAGGGGCCCCAGCTGCATGGGGGGCCCCTGCATTTTCCCTGTCCCCTATCAAGTCCAGCAGATCAGTGGCCCCGGGGGGTACGTCGACCCCGGGGACCCGAAACGGGTCCCCACGGGCGAGTAATTCTGCCGGGACCACGACCATGAACCACTAACCTTATTACGACAGTGTCCCACCACCCCTGTGTTAGTCGGGACACATTCGAGGTTGGCCTTAAGATTGAACTCGAATGTGTCTCGAAAAAAGAAATGAGGGACAGTGACTTGACTCGTTACCCCCGCGTTTTTCTTTCTATTCATATAAGAATATCCCTACCCTATTTATTTCATTTGTAAAATTTCATCTTGAAGTGGGATTTCCACAGGAGGAGAGGGTTAGGAGATTGTGAAAACCTGTAAAAGAAAAAACCCCTCTCGCC
>BLSH010527086.1:433828-444179 GCA_018402905.1 Glandirana rugosa | reverse complement strand
GAATATCCTAAACAGGGTCACCTGCAATGTTGAGATGAATATTAATTTAATCAATATGTATTAATGCCACTACATTGCTAATCCATAGCTACCAACTGTCATAGATTTCTTTGGACAATCTCAGATTTTAAAGGGCTACACCTGGAAAGTTTTTGTCCCTGTATTGTCCAACAATAGCATACAATCCCTTCCCTGCCTTTTTACATTTAATTCTGTTCATATATAAAACTGATCTCCATGCAGGTATACAAACACAACACTGTATTTAGGTGCACATTCCTTTAACCACTTGAGCTCCGGAAGGTTTTACCAGCACTGTGCTACTTTATGCAACACTGTACGCAAATGAAATGCATATCATTTTTTACCACAAATAGAACATTCTTTTGGTGGTATATGATCACCGCTGAGTTTTTTATTTTTCATTATATAAACAAAAAAGACAGAAATTAACCCCCCCCCCCCCCCCCAACAATATTTTATCAGTGCCTGTTCCGCAGGAAGCAACACAAGGAACCAATCAAATTATGGTGTCTGCTTATGAAGCAGTGGAAAAAAATCACATTGAGATCGTTCTCCTCTGTGTGCCAGTTTATGAAGCGGTGTAGAACGCTTCACCTTTTGTGAAGTGAAGAGATCTACAAACGCTTCCAACAGTGGGAACGCCCCCTGATACTGGAATCTCATGAGACATGGCAAGATTACAGTACCAGAAATTCACCGAAACACAGAGGTGTCTGTTTATTAAGCAGTGATAAATGATCACTCGGACATTCTCCGAGGAGACCGCCGCTCACCCTAGTTAATAAAATCATCAGTCCCCCTACACAATATACAGTGGGTATGGAAAGTATTCAGACCCCCTTCAATTTTTCACTCTTTGTTATATTGCAGGCATTTGCTAAAATCATTTAAGTTCATTTTTTCCCCTCATTAATGTACACACAGCACCCCATATTGACAGAAAAACACAGAATTGTTGACATTTTTGCAGATTTATTAAAAAAGAAAAACTGAAATATCACATGGTCCTAAGTATTCAGACCCTTTGCTGTGACACTCATATATTTAACTCAGATGCTGTCCATTTCTTCTGATCATCCTTGAGATGGTTCTACACCCTCATTTGAGTCCAGCTGTGTTTGATTATACTGATTGGACTTGATTAGGAAAGCCACACACCTGTCTATATAAGACCTTACAGCTCACAGTGCATGTCAGAGCAAATGAGAATCATGAGGTCAAAAGGAACTGCCTGAAGAGCTCAGAGACAGAATTGTGGCAAGGCACAGATCTGGCCAAGGTTACAAAAAAAATTCTGCTGCACTTAAGGTTCCTAAGAGCACAGGGGCCTCCATAATCCTTAAATGGAAGACGTCTGGGACAACCAGAACCCTTCCTAGAGCTGGCCGTCCAGTCAAACTGAGCTATCGGGGGATCAGAGTTTTGGTGAGAGAGCTAAAGAAGAACCCAAAGATCACTGTGGCTGAGCTCCAGAGATGCAGTCGGGAGATGGGAGAAAGTTGTAGAAGGTCAACCATCACTGCAGCCCTCCACCAGTCGGGGCTTTATGGCAGAGTGGCCCAACGGAAGCCTCTCCTCAGTGCAAGACACATGAAAGCCCGCATGGAGTTTGCTGAAAAAAAAAACACCTGAAGGACTCCAAGATGGTGAGAAATAAGATTCTCTGGTCTGATGAGACCAAGATAGAACTTTTTGGCCTTAATTCTAAGCGGTATGTGTGGAGAAAACCAGGCACTGCTCATCACCTGTCCAATACAGTGCCAACAGTGAAGCATGGTGGTGGCAGCATCAAGCTGTGGGGGTGTTTTTCAGCTGCAGGGACAGGACAACTGGTTGCAATCGAGGGAAAGATGAATGCGGCCAAGTACAGGGATATCCTGGACGAAAACCTTCTCCAGAGTGCCTCAAACTGGGCCGAAGGTTTACCTTCCAACAAGACAATGACCCTAAGCACACAGCTAAAATAACGAAGGAGTAGCTTCACAACCACTCCGTGACTGTTCTTGAATGGCCCAGCCAGAGCCCTGACTTAAACCCAATTGAGTATCTCTGGAGAGACCTAAAAATGGCTGTTCACCAACGTTCACCATCCAACCTGACAGGACTGGAGAGGATCTGCAAGGAGGAATGGCAGAGGATCCCCAAATCCAGGTGTGAAAAACTTGTTGCATCTTTCCCAAAAAGACTCATAGCTGTATTAGATCAAAAGGGTGCTTCTACTAAACACTGAGCAAAGGGTCTGAATACTTAGGACAATGTGATATTTCAGTTTTTCTTTTTTAATAAATCTACAAAAATGTCAACAATTCTGTGTTTTTCTGTCAATACGGGGTGCTGTGTGTACATTAGGAAAAAAATGAACTTAAATGATTTTAGTAAATGGCTGCAATATAACAAAGAGTGAAAAATTTAAGGGGGTCTGAATACTTTCCGTACCCACTGTATATACAGTATATATATATACACACATACATACTTTATATATACATACATATATACATACATATATATATATATATATATATATATATATATATATACACAGTTACTGTGTTGAAGGGTCTAATCAAGGAAGGAGGAAGTCAGTAATCCTCTTCCTTCCCCCGGGATTCTCTCTTCACTCCCCAATTCACCACCTGGGCTGGTGAATCGGGGAGTGTGAATTCTGACACAAATCGCCAGTGATCGCAGTTAAGTGCTGAGATTGCAGTTTCATAAACTTGTATATCAGTCAGTGACAGCTTCTCTGTGTGCAGAGATGATCAGCGGAGAACATGTTCTCCCCTGATCATCTATGTTTTATAAACCGAAATGAACTGTGATCAGTGGCGATCCTCGGGATCACCGCCGTTCAACGTTTCATAAACGGACACCTATGTACTGATGAGGGGCAAGTTGATAGGAGGATAAATCAGAGTAAAGGGATGAGATCATTGCTGTGATGCTTCTGTTTTCACTATTCAGTCTCAGGTTGTGGTGGGTCCATGACAGCCTGGACTCAGAGAAAATAGGTTGAATGATGCTCCATGGCAGAATGAGGACATCTAATAGTACTACTAGAAGTACTGCAGCCAACAGCTCTGGAATAAAAGTATCCTATTTTGACTGGAATTCTGCTTCTAAGGTTCTTATAATTAACCTCATAGCACATAGTGAGAAAGACTCTAGAACAGTGGTTCTCAACTCCGGTCCTCGGGACCCACTAACAGGCCAGGTTTGCAGGATAACTGAAATGCATCACAGATGATATCATTTGCTGCTCAGTGATTGCAGTATTCTAGTCTGCATCTCCCCAAGGTAATACTTAAAATCTGGCCTGTTGGTCGGTCCTGAGGACAGGAGTTGAGCACTGCTCTAGAAGCAGATCATAAGGTAATCTGCCAGTTGTCTCCACCTTGTCCAATCAGATAACACCCCATATTATTTGAAAAAAATACACTGAATGACTATGGTGGTGAGCAAGTCACCCCCTGTGTTCAGTGTGCAGAGGGGAAGCCATTGGTGTGAGGCCCCAGGGCAGCATTAGAGAGGTGTCTTTGCGGGACCGGTCAGACGACTGGAGGGACCCTGTTGTAGCGAGGAGTACAGTAATCACTGTATTGCTTCTTATTCATGCACCCCTAGACTTACTGAACCCTTGAAGCTAAACCCCTGGTAGGATCTTAATTGCATAGTTCTAAGCTCGACCACTGTAAGTATGCATGCATCTTAAGCCTGAGAGACCGCTAAAGAAGCTGATGACTACTACAGCGATCGCTGCAATTTTTTGGGGTCCTGTGATGAGTGGCTGACCTACTGCATATTGACCAGAGGAAGTCATCACCTACATCTAGAGGATGCCTTGTATTTTTACTATGATTACAAGGCATACTCTGAGTGGACAAGGAGGAGATCATGATGTCCCTGCTCCTTCTCTAGATTACTACAGTAATTGTCAGCTTCCACAGTGGTCCCTCAGGTATGGGACATGCATACTTAGGCAGGCCATAGATGGTGCCAATTTCTTTCCTGGGTACCATGGTTTGCAGGAAAGAAATTTGCATGATCCTCCCATCAACACAGACAGTGCTGACAGGGGAATCCTTCCTGCAGAGACAGTGGGGTTGATTTCCTAAAGCTTGAAAGTGCAAATTTTGTTGCAGCTCCACACAGAAACCAATCAGCTTCAAGGTTTTATTGTCAAAGCTTGATTGAACAAGCTGAGGTTAGAAGCTGATTGGCTAGCATGCACAGCTGCACTGGTTTTTGCACTCTCCAGCTTTAGTAAATCAACCCCATTGTCTTCTCCTGTCGGGGGGGGGGGGGCAATGATTATTGCTAACAGCTATAGTAGCCGCTAGAGCTGCACGATTCTGGCCAAAATGAGAATCACAATTTTTTTGCTTAGAATAAAGATCACGATTCTCGTGGCATAACATCTTACATATACAAAAAAATTGGGCTAACAACACTCTTTCGTTTTTTTTTTTTTGAAAGTGTCATTTTTCCAAAAAAATTGCGTTTGAAAGACCGCTGCGCAAATACCATGTGACATAAAATATTGCAATAACCGCCATCTTATTCTCTATGGTCTCTGCTAAAATATATATATATATATATATATATATATATATATATATAATGTTTGGGGGTTCTAAGTCATTTTCAAGCAGAAAATACTGGATTTTTACCTGTAAGCAGCAAATGTCAGAAAAGATTTAGCCTTTAAATGGTTAAACTAAACTCTTCTATACACCGGAGTTCAACCCTTTGATCATTTGAAACATAGTATCTTTTTAACTCTTTTATCAACTTGACTTGGCTCTCTGCCCAGACTTGGCAGTCTGCCCAGATAGGAGAGACTCAAGTCGCTCCGACTTTAGAAAAAGGTTCCTGGGGAGACTTCAGGCGACTTGCATTGACTTACAGTCAAGTCGCGCTGAGTCGCCCCACAAGTCGGACACCATTAACTGCACTGAAAAATCACGGTAATATGTGATGGAGATCGCAGGGAGGGTGAATCGAGATTGCGATTTTAATACGATTAATAGGGCAGCTCTAGTAGCCTCTAGCGATAATCTCAAATCTGGCAGGCTGGTTGTACCCAAGTTGGTACATTCAGCCTGCCAATACAGGATTCAAGACTTCTATGGCCGGCCTTAGATTGGTCCAAGCTGAACTAATGTAACTATGCAATTAGGATCATACCTGGAGTCTGGAGATTAGCTTTAACCCATGCAGAGTCGGAGGTTCCCACTGCTAGGGTATTTTTTCTTTTTTTTGGGCTTGGGATTGGGCTTATAAAAAAAAATATTTAATTTTTGCATTAATGATTACAATGCTATATTAATTTGTGTCTTTTTTACCTGTCTAGAGTTCCGATTTAAGTACAATATACATACTTAATACAAGGCATGACTGTCACTTGATCAAAAACACAATACTGAAAGCATGGACGGGAATGCTTTCCCTATTTAGCAGTACAAATCCGTTGGCAGTGACACACTAATTGACTTGTATTAAATTACTTTGATGGATTCATTACCATTTTGATGGTTTCACAAATGTCTGCCATCATTAGGCTGTCCAATAAGCTGCAACACCTCTAGTATCAAACGTGTTAAAAATGGGAGGCCTGAGAAGTATTTGTTCAGGCCACATTAAACCATGTACAAAAGTCCCTTAGCACATAAAATGCCGACCATCCCCCTTCTGTATCATTAGGGGCAGCCCTGTGCACTCCCCACTCTCCAGCACACCAGGAATACTGAATAGTTTAACTGTTAAGGGTAATTTGTATTCTGACAGCATCATGTGTTGTGTTAAAGAGGAGTTATCAATGTGTATGCTCTATTCACTCTTGTTTAGATAGTCTTTCATTAGAAGCAGCTCTGAATGTAATGGGTGCTGCTTAGCGAATAATCAAGGCCTAAGAACCAGAGTTGCTCCATATCCTCTATTAGATAATCCGTAGTGTGTCTTTTCCGCATTGTATCTCTATGTAGATGTACGCATATGGTTGCTTGTGACCTTGAATACGTTATTTAATTATACACATAACTAGAAGAGATAAAATTGTGCTCCTAGGCTCAGAACAGTTGCATAACTGTTGAACCAGATCATTCGGGCCCATTATAATATCAACTCATTCCACAGATATAAGGCTTTTTTGTTTAGAGTTCATAATTGAATTTCTTATATTATCAATATACTTGTATGTACATAAAACTAATAATATATCTATTTATGAAAGCTGGGTCATAAAAAAGGGCATTTTATATAAAGGCGTTTAACAAATCAGGGACTTAACAGTACTCTTGGATTTCCAAGGTTGCAATACTGGTGAGGGGATGCACTAAACACCTTTGCTGCCATTGTGATATATAATCAGAGGCCGACTTACCTTAGAGCAGTGGTTCTCATCTCCGGTCTTCTGGACCCACTAACAGGCCAGGTTTGCAGGATAACTGAAATACATCACAGGTGATATAATTTGCTGCTCAGTGATTGCAGTATTCTAGTCTGCATTTCCCCAAGGTAATACTGAAAATCTGGCCTGTTGGTGGGTCCCGAGGACTGGAGTTGAGAACCACTGCCTTAGAGGCATATGACAAGAATCTGGGGTAGGGCTGCTGCTCCTTGCTTGTCCTGAGACTCCCTGGCCAATCTGGTCTCAGGACCCACTTCTTGATTGGTCGGGTGGAGAATCAGGAAGACTATAGAAAATATTAAATCGCTATTGCCACACAACTGGGTGGGCACAGTGCTCTGCACCCCGAGGCCACCCTTTATTGAAGCCAAAAAGAGCCTCAGGGTCTAGTCATGTGCTTATAAAAAAATATATTGAAATCCATGTATCCGGCGCCCTGCATGTAGATTAGGGGCCAGGCGCATTGATTAGGGGGGCGGTGCCCCTTATGGACAGGCCACCACTGATGCTGGGTGTCCAGTGTGCCCCTGTGTTTTTAAGAAGGGATGGGCTCCTTCCAGGCTCATCTTCCCTCTACCTAGTTGGGAGTGCGGATAATAAAGGGGTGCCTTGTTGTGCCCTCCGCAGCTTATGCATGTATTTGCAAATGTGTGCTAACTAAACCCCTCTTTCTAACGCAAACTGTTAGACGGGTTAATTTGGTTGGTAGCAGGCTGGCTGGCGAGTTGAGCTGGGAATTTTCTTTGATTTTGTTTTACATGCATTGCCCTTCCATGTGCTCCTTGCTGCGAAGGACAGTTATAGGTGGGGGCAGTGGCCATTTGTTTGTACTGTTGGAATACTGGAGGGGGGGACACACTGGACACCTTTGCTGCCATTGTGATACATGCTGGGTGTCTAGTGCACCTCTGTGCCTTTAAGAAAGGATGGGCTCCTTCCAGGCTCACCTGCCCTCTGCCTATCCATTATAATGCATTTGCTTCTACTATGGAGGCTTTTAAACATGTATAGAGTTAGGACTGCAAATAATAATGGGGTGCCTTGTCGCGGCCTCCGCAGCTTACACGTGTATTTGCAAATGTGTGCAAACTAAACCGGTAACACAAACTGTTACACAGATTCACTCGGTTGGTAGCAGACTGGCTGGCGAGTTGAGATGGCAATTTTCTTTGGTTTTGTTTTGCAATCAGCAATGCCTCATAATTTTGCATTTCCTAGATTGTAAGCTCTAACGAGCAGGGCCCTCTGATTCCTCCTGTATTGAATTGTATTGTAATTGTACTGTCTGCCCTAATATTGTAAAGCGCTGTGCAAACTGTCGGCGCTATATAAATCCTGTATAATTATATAATAATAATACCAAACTCTGCATATATTTTCTTCCTATGTTAAAAACATAGAAAAACAATCCAAATGAAACTGCTGTCCTATAGCGTGAGAAGTTGGTGTGTTTGTACATATTCACTAAAGTCATTTCAGGATAAGTCAGTATCAGAACTCGCCTGCTAAAAATGTCCCGATTAGACAAAAATACTGCTAGTTTGTGTGATTCCACATTATGTTTAGCCACCCTGAAGTTCAATATTTACCAACCTGCTATTAAAATAACTGGTTGTCAGCTTTTCTACACAGGACTGAGTTGTCATTCAAGATTTTACATTGAGGGCTCACATACCCAGGTAAATGGCTGTGTATTCAGAGGGAATATGATACACACTCCTCTTATATACCTTCAAGCCTGCAGTGAATGCAGGCACTCATGTACATGCAGTGCAGGTCAAAGTGGCATGGCATTTATCTAGACAACGTCCCTTCTGCAACTACTGGCCCATGCTATGAGTATCCTACTCATATAAACTATTATGGTGAAAGGAGCCATCCTGAGCATAGGAGTACATGACATCTACTAGATTGTAAGCTCTTCTGAGCAGGGCCCACTTAATCCTTTTGTATTTTATTGTATTGTACCTGTATTGTCCCCCTTTTATATTGTAAAGTGCTGCGTAAACTGTTGGCGCTATATAAATCCTGTATAATAACATCAGGCTTGTAGAAGATGGCTATTCTCCGGTACACATAGGTTCTAAGGCCCTGTTCACATCTTGGCTTGTAGTTTTCCAAGCCCTGCTCTCACGGTGAAAGTGTCCTCCCAGGATGCCTTTAATGTCACCCTACATCCTACTTCCTAAAACTGCAGCATGCAAGGCTTTGTTTATTGCAGTGTTACACAAATGCTGAAGTGTGAATGGCAATGTTGACCTCGGAGTGTTACCTATGCAATGTGCTTTCTAGTGCGAGAAAATGAATGGGAAAGTGCCAGGGTGTGACCGGGCCCAACTTCAGCCATTTTAACAGATGCTTCCAAACTAAAGTAAACAGACAGCTATTTAAAAAATACTAAGAGCTGGTTCAAGCTACAGCGACTTGGGATCCGACTTGTGTCGCCCCCAAGTCCCTTGACATAAGAAATGCCATTGAAGTGAATGAGAGCCGTCTTAATGTACACTACTGAAGTCGCTCCAACTTCAGAAAAGGTTCCTCTACTACTTCAAGGCGACTTCTATCCGACTTGTACCCATAGAATTCAATGGAAGTCGCCTCCAAGATCCCCATCTATATTATAGCGACTTTACAGGAAAAAGAAAGGAATTTACCCAAGTAAAAGGAATGATGTCAGAAGAGCTATATTCTCTGATTGGCCACAGGCAAAGTCGCCTGGCATGGAGGTTGCTTTAAGTCGCGTTGTAAGTTGCCCAAAACGATGAAGTCACCTTGAAGTCACATTCAATCGCCTACAAAGTCGCGCCTGAAGTCGGATCGCCCCTGTGTGAACCGACTCTAAAATAACAGCACAGTGTCCTAGTGGTCAGTATTCCTGGGGTGCTTAGTTTGAGGCCAAAGCAGGACACTACCTGCATGGAGTTTGTGTGTTCCCCCTGTGCTTGCGTAGGTGAATTGTTTACTTTTAAATTGGCCCTAGTATGTGAGTACATGTGAAGTAGGGACCTTAGATTGTAAGCTCCTTGAGGACAGGGACTGATGTAATTGTACAATATGTAAAGCCCTGTATAAATTGCTAGTGTTACTGTATATAAATACCTGGAAAAAACACATATATACATTTGCTTAAAGGTAGAGAGGGTATGATATAGTCACTAACAGTTATGTCCTATCCACAGGGCTGTATAAAGGAGCATGATTTCTGTGCCACAAATCAATGGCAGGTTGACAGGCGCCATGGCTCTACACACATCTGAGTATGCTCATCTGAAGAAAGACGGATGAAAAGCCGCAGACGCAAACTGTCTGCACCCAGGGCCACTTATCCTCATATTAAAGTGATACTACAGCCGTTTTTCAAAAATATGAAACATGTTATACTTACCTGCTCTGTGCAGTGGTTTTGCACAGAGCACCCGGATCCTCTACTTCTCTGGTCCATTTCTGGTGCTCCTGGCTCCTCCCTCCTGCCGACTAGGTGAGCTAGAAGCTCTGGTGCATGAGGAGAACTATGATTTGATTGGTATAGCTGAATCTTGGCTTCATTCTTCACAGGACTGGGCTATTAATATTCCTGGCTATGCTCTCTTTCGGAAGGACAGGGTAAAACGGAGGGGTGGTGGTGTCTGTCTCTATGTGAGAAGTGATCTCAAAGCGAGTGTGAATTACGTGGTCTCGAAGATCGAGTGGATCAGCCGTCCTCCCTCCTCGGTCCTCGTGGTCTTTACCTGGTCTCTTCATCTCCTAGGCCCACGAGACACGTTTTGGTGACGTGTCTCGTCCATTCATATTGTACAAAGTATAAAAACTTTTTGCCGACATCATAGTGAAATTATACTCCTATTCACCGGGACCCACGTCTGTCAAACGCAGACGCCGAAAAGTAGGCAGAAAGAAGTCTACTCGTATGAGTCTACA
>BLSH010527086.1:418901-432193 GCA_018402905.1 Glandirana rugosa | reverse complement strand
TATATAAGTGGTCCATATAGTGAACTTGGTGTGGAGTTATTTACTTTAAGGTCATCACAAAGGACAAGGGGGCACTCTTTACGTCTAGAGGAAAAAAGATTTCATCTACAAATACGGAAAGGTTTCTTCACAGTAAGAGCTGTGAAAATGTGGAATAGACTCCCCCCAGAGGTGGTTTTGGCCAGCACGGTTGATTGCTTTAAAAAAGGCCTGGATTCTTTCCTTAATGTAAATAATATAACTGGGTACTAACATCTTTAGGTAAAGTTGATCCAGGGTGAATCCGATTGCCTCTCGGGGAATCAGGAAGGAATTTTTTCCCCCGTTATAGCAAATTGGATCCATGCTTTGCTGGGGTTTTTTTGCCTTCCTCTGGATCAACTGTGGGTGAAGTATTGTATATGGGATTATTTGGTTGTATGTGTATATGTGTATATATATGTATATATATATATTTTTTTTTTTTTGGTTGAACTGGATGGACTTGTGTCTTTTTTCAACCTGACTAACTATGTAACTATGACTGCTGGGGGCATCCAAGCAGGCACACTCCTGGCCCGCAGCTCTGTACGTCCATTCACACACGGAGCCGTGGTTTGGCCCTGCCCCCTACATCTCCTGATTAGCTCACTGGCTGTGATTGACAGCAGCGGAAGCCATTGGCTCCCGCTGCTGCCAAAAGCCAATCAGTGAGTCCCCAGAGAGGCAAGGCTCTCATGGACATAGCTGGATCAAGAGGGGCTCAGGTAAGTAATAGAGGGGTCTGGGGGGCTCCTGCAAACAGAAGGTTTTTTACCTTCATGCATAGAATGCATGAAGGTAAAAAATCCTTGTGCCTTTCCAACCACTTTAATCTAACCATTCAAACATGCGAGTAAATGCATACAGCCACAGTGTCTGCCAGCCAGTCATTAATTTGTGCTGGCTGTGGCTGTATGCAGACACCTGTGACTCCAGGGCACAAAGATCAATGCTCTATGACCCTCTGCAGCCATGTGAATGAGGCCTAATAGATTAAGAGTGGCTCAGTGCAACATGAATAGTCAGAGGAACCATATCTGTACAGCACAGCCGTCACACTATAGTGATCAATTCTGTATTCTGGTAACTATATGTGATTAAAAAATGTAAGCATAGTATTTAGTGTATTGTTTACTTTTCTCATTTTACGGATCTATATTTATATTTTTCTCCACCCTTACAGACTCAGCTGTTTAGCAAAAGTGACAGTTACAGGGTTGCGACAACCTTTTTTACTCATAGGGATAATCACAATGGTCAGCTTTATTCATAGAAACAGAAAAGTGATGGCAGAAAAAAGACCAAGCGGTCCATCGAGTCTGCTTGTCCTTTGTTTTTTTTTCATTTATACGTTTCAATTTTTTTTGTCAACTTTTTTGTCTGGGTTTATGCTTGAAGCCATTTACTGTTGACTGACTCACTACCTCTGCTGGAAGTCTATTCCAAGCATCAACTACCCTTGCAGGAAAATAATATTTTCTAAGACTAGCATTCATGTGGTTTAAACCCTTTACCAAAAGAAAAAAATCTTGCTGAATTAACTACTTAAAAGTGTTAGGTGAATGGTTGTTTTAAAGCGGTTGTATATTCCGAAAAAGAATTGTTACCTACAGGTAAACCTATAATAAGGCTTACCTATAGGTAAAATTAATATCTCCTAAACCTATACAGTTTAGGAGATATTCCACTTGCATGCAGCCGCAGAAGTCAGTGGCGCATGCGCAGTGATGTACCGGCAAAGGCCCGGCGCTTAGCGTCGGACCTTAACGAAAGGCTGCCGGAAAGAAGAGCTGACGTCTCGCAACTCCGGCCACTCACAGCGCCAGAGCCGTAAACCCAGAAGGAAGCCCTGAGGGAAGATGTCTGCTCCCCCTGCGGATCTTCGTTCTGAGGTAAGTCTTTCATAATGAGCTAGTATGTGGTGCATACTAGCTCATTATGCCTTTGCCTTACAGGTTTTTTTTTTATGAGAGTATACAACCACTTTGATCTGTTTGTCGTTTACTTGAAGTCCTTCAAATATTACATGATCATCCAAAACCACCCTGTCCACGGGTTGACAGCGCTGCATTGATTTAAAGTGGTTGTAAAGCCGCCCCACACCCCCACAAAAAAAAAAAAACCTGCAAAGCAAAAGCATAATGAACTAGTATGCAGCGCATACTAGCTCATTATGAAACACTTACTTCGGAACGAAGCTGTTGCAGCGGTCTCGGCACACCGCTGTGCCCGGCAACATCACTCTTCTGGGTCTGCGGCTCCGTCCAATCACAGCGCGGGCTCCAGCGCTATGATTGGCAGAGCCGTGCTGACGTCACTCCCACGCATGCGCACAGGAGCCATCATTTACGGCACGAATAAAGAAGAAACGGCACCCTGGGCTACCTCGGGTGCCGATTCTTCAGTGCACATGTGCCGATGACGTCGGCACATGCAGATACAGGGAATATCTCCTAAACCATACAGGTAGGAGATATTTCCTGGACCTACAGGTAAGCCTTATTGTAGGCTTACCTGTAGTTTAAAGTGGTTGTCATAACTTGGCAACCACTTTAACTGTGGAGTGAACAGCAGCGCCACTCTGTTAAAGCGGTAGTAAAGTCTGCTTTCTGATTTTTACCTACAGGTAAGCCTATAATGAGGCTTAGCTGTAGGTAAAATGATTATCTCCCAAACTGCACCGTTTGGGAGATATTCACCCTGAATGCAGCTGGTGATGTCACCGGTGCATGCTCTTCAGAGCACCATGCCGTAACTGAGTAGGCAACCTACCTCTGTAGTAGGGAGTAGTCTCCCATGCACATGTGTGGGAGTGACGTCATCACAGCTCCGGCCACTCACACAGCCGGAGCCCGCAAACCAGGAAGAAAGACCGGGGTGAGTATTTCATAATCTGTTAGTATGTGATGAATACTAGCACATTACGCTATTTTTTTTTTTTTTTATTGCAGCGGTTTACTACCACTTTAAAGGAAAATCACCTGTCCTGCCAGAAGGTTTACCAGATAATACAACTATGTAATGAGGGGGCTGCTGTGTATTGTTTCTGACAGACTGCAGCTTATATGTTATATTTGACTTCTGCCCATAGATCTACTTTATCACACCATGATACAAATGGAAGCTAACACAGGACAATAAAGCCCTCCATATGCATGTTTTACCCACTTTTATGGGATCTTCCTGCTGTTTGCAGTGTTGAAAAGTAGTCAAGCACTGCTTTCTATATCTCCCTGGTCTGCACCCTGTAAGTAAAATGGTTTCCTACATTTTCTTTTGGTTACAAGTGAAAAGAACCTTTAAATTATAGAACATAATTTTTCCTAGTAGACAGACCATGCAGCAATCCTACTTACACTAGCCATTGCCTTCCGCTACTTGCGGAGCATCATAGGATCGCCACATAAGCCATAAAAAACAGCACAAGACAAGGCCTACTGCTACCATCACAAGAAAGAACAAGAGGGAACTGAATAAACATTTCCAGTCTTCCTTCCAAATCTGACTTTTGCATTTTTGTTTTTATCATTGTTGACCCATTCACTATTCAGCTGTCGTATGAGCAAGCCAAAAGCCGTTCTCTTCCTGAGTATGGCCAGCTTCAGAGGCATAACAAATCCATAAATTTACCCGAC
Organism: Glandirana rugosa; assembly: GCA_018402905.1. Lineage (NCBI taxonomy): Eukaryota > Metazoa > Chordata > Amphibia > Anura > Ranidae > Glandirana > Glandirana rugosa. The sequence goes on along the minus strand of BLSH010527086.1, from coordinate 428,537 downwards.
AATAATATTTTTTCTGCGATCTCTGATTGGAATAATGATATACATATGAAGTATATTTTGGAAGTCTGATCTTGCCGTTTGATGAACAACTGACCTCCAAATGCACTAGTGCCCTGCATTTTTAATGTTCCTTAAGAATATTTGGATGGAAAGTTTGTTTTTGAAAGCAGCCTGGAATATTCTTATTCTGGGAATACTTTGAAGTTTGCATGAAAAATAAAACCCTTAAATTGTTATTAAAACTTTTATAGCACGCTTGGATAAAGCTGATGGAATTTTCTTTCTTTCCTTTCGTTACAGGCCCTGGATAGATATTACTGTCTGGGATCACTCAAAGGGAAATCTGTGTAACCATTTGTCTACAAGAGCAGCTGTCAGGGCAGGCTTTTGTTAGCCTCTGCCAAGTCGTTTGGCATTGACTGGGTTAATCACACTGTCAACAATATTATCCTTACACTTCCCTGGACTCGGCTGATCTAAAGCAAATAAAGGAATTTTCTCCAAAGACCAATGCCAGATGCCCTTAAATAAAACTTGCTAGGCAAGGCAGAAAATCGTTTTTTCTTTACACTTTGTAAAAGAGACACATAAAGGTTTGTTAGAGTCACCATACACATTGCAATCTAACCATACAATCAATTTACCAAAACTACGTCATATGGGGACCTACCTGACTAACCAATCAATTTTTATCCAATCCGGAAGGCCCGAACACTACATAGTTGTTGGTAGATCTAAAGGAGATTGTACAATCAGATTGTAACCTATATTGTGAACATTAGTGCACCAAACATTAGCCAATTCGAACTGCAAAAATGTAAAGCAAATATAATGAAGGCATTTGTTTCATGTGAAAAGGAGAAATCCTTTCTATAAGGCTCCATGCACACGGTAGCTGTTAAACGATAATTTTTGGGCGTTTTTTCTAACAGCCCATAAACTCCCCTCTATGTTATCTATCCTATGTGTCCATACACACATAGATGTTTATTGTCGTTTATCAGCAGTGGAGTTTATGGGCTGTTATCAGAACGCCCTTAAATCGCCTTCAAGAGTCGTTCTTTTGACCTCAAAAAACGTTAAAAGCTTAACCACTTCCTGACTGCGCGCAGTATATTTACTGCTGCAGTGTGGCGCTGTCTCGCGAATCGCCATATATAAGCGGCGCGCTCTCGTGCCCGCCGCACTCTGCAGGAGTGTGCCCGTGGCTCAGGCGGACCCGATGTCCACCACTGAGCCGCGATGACCTGCCAGAGGGAAAGAATGGGGAACCACCAATGTAAACATGGCGGTTCCCCGCTCTGTCAGTGGGCATGTAAGAGATCTACTGATCCCTGTCACTGGGATCAGTTAGATCTCTTATGCCCCTGGCAGCACAGCCCCCTCACAGTTAGAACACACCCAGGGAACACAGTTAACCCCTATATCTCCTCCTGCAGGTTAACCGCTTCATTGCCAATGACATTTATTATTATTATTATTATACCGGATTTATTTCGCGACAACAGTTTGTGCAGCGCTTTACAACATGAAGGCAGACAGTACAGTTACATCACAATTTGGTACAAGAGGAATCAGAGGGCCCTACTCGTTAGAGCTTACTATACAGTAATCAGTGTATATTTAAATTTCTGATCGCTGTATAAATGTCATTGGTCCCAAAAAAGTGTCAAAAATGTCCGACATGTCCGCTACAATATTGCAGACCCGATAAAAATCGCAGATCGCCGCCATTACTAGTAACAAAAAAAAAATTGTAAAAACGCCATAAATGAATTCTAATGGTTTGTAAGCGCGGCAACTTTTGTGCAAACCAATCAATAAATGCTGATTGCAATTTTTTTACCAAAAATATGAGGAAGAATATAAATTGGCCAAAACTGATGAATAAATATTTTTTTTATATGTTTTTTTGGATTTGTATTTTAGCAAAAAGTAAGAAATATTTTTTTTTTTTTTTTGCAAAATTGTCATTCTTTTTTTGTTTATAGCGGTGATCAGAAATGACGCAGAGGGGATCAAATACCATCAAAAGAAAGCTCTATTTGTGTGAAAAAAAGGAACGCAAATGACGTCTGGGTACAACATCGCACGACCGCGCAATTGTCAGTTAAAGTGACGCAGTGCCGAATCGCAAAAAGTGCTCTGGTCCTACAGTGGGAAATCCTTCCAGGGGTGAAGCGGTTAAAAAGGCTCATAACCACCCAAAAACGCTCACGAGCGATTTTGGTCGTTTTTGATCCATTGAGAAAAAAAAAAAAAAAAGAAAAACGCTGACGCTCAAAAATGCTAGTGCAAAACGCTGATAAAAGCTGAAAAACTCACTACAAAGTTACTGATGTCCAGTGTGCAGGGAGCCTTGGAGCCTTTGCAGCAATGATTGTATCCATACAGTTCTGATGTTTTGCAGAAGTTTTCAGTATTTATACAACTCACTTATATTATTATAGACTGGAAATGATACATGTAGCAATTTCACTGAATGTTAACCATACACTGTGTCAAACAGAGTAATAAACATAGAGAGTGCGGGTAATAGTAACAATGGATCAGATACAATCAGAGAGATGTAGTAGTATAGTGAGGACCATACAGAGACTGGGCATTATAGCAGAGATTAGACAATGATACAAGTTATATCATATATTAGTATACAGTAGTAACAGTGATGTAGTATTTTGCAGATGACTGGACAGAAAGGTAGTGATTAGAAAACAATACAATATCTTTAATATAATGGTATAGAACAGTAAGGCCTCATGTACACTAAGGATGTAAACGGACGTTCAGGGGCATTTGGGCATTTTTTCAGCTGCCCCTGAACTCTCCTCTGTTATCTTATCAGTACATTTACACAGGGTGGCTTAAGGTCGTTTACAGGCAGTTAAGTTTAGAGGCTTTTTTTGGAACGCAAAAAAATGGGTTCAGAGGCATTTGAAACGCCAAACAGCTTGTAAACGTGCCTAAACGCGGTAACTTGTGTCTAGGAGCGTTTTGTTTACAGGCGTTTCCATTTAAAAAAATAAAAATAAATTTTTTTTTTCCAAAATCGCTCCTAGACGCGAACGCGGCAAGCGAACGTGGCATGCAAAACTCAGCAAAATGGGCGTTTTAGACGCCGGCTTCTAGCTGTCAAAAAAAAAAAACCGTTCAGGAGAGGTCGAAAATGCGTCCCGTGTGCATGAAGCCTAAGGCCTCATGCACACAGGATGTTTTTACAGCTGCTGTTAGGGGCGTTTGATTTTTTTTTTAACTGCCTCTAAAAGCCCCTGCATGTTAGCCTATGTGCCCATGCACACACAAACTGTCAAAGGCGTTTGGAGGCATAAGCGTTTAGGAGCAGTACAAAAAAAAAAAACGACAGCATGTGCTTCCAGGAGCAGTAAAAACGAGCTGCAAAAATGAAAAACGTCAAAAACGCGGCTAAAACGGGCTAAACGCGTTTGGCGTTTTTACATTATAGGGAGTGTTTTTAATGGTAAACGCAGGTTTTTAGCGCTGCTGTAGCGTTGACGTTTTTAAAATGCCTTGTGTGCATGAGGCCCAACAGTGGAGTAGATAGAAGTAAAGTAGAAGTATTAACATTTTGCAGACAAGACATTGAGATTGAACATAAAGGCATAGGTTATGCTAAAGTTTCTATAATATAATAGTATATATTTATACTGCTTCACAGCTATGCATTTTTTATTGCGTTTTCAGTTTTGCAGAAACCACTCCATTTAACATGGTTTCCTATGGGTCACGTTCACATCTATGCATTTTATGGCAAGGGCCAGGGACTTTTTCTGTTTTTCGGTTCCATTGACTTCAATGGATCAAAAACGTATATTGAAGAACAGGAAATGCACCTGGAATATGCAAACTGCAAGCTTCATAGATGTGAACCCAGCCTCAAGATTACCAAACAAGCTGCAATCTCCTATAGGCCCTGTTCCCATTGCCGCATTGCAGTCATGTGCGTTTTTCTTGTGTGTTTTGTGCAACACACATGACAAACGCTCTACGCAGGACCAAAGAAGCTCCTGCACCATTTTGGGCATAGAACTTGGCACATTTTTTACCGTACCTTTTAGCGCGTTTGCCACCTGCAAAAACACGCATTCCCTGGCCACGTTTGGGGTGTCAATATCAATTAATGCATTTATTTGCACATTCCAGGAACACACGCAGAAAGGCACGCTTGTGCAAGTGTTTCTGGAACGTGCAGATGTGACTGGAGCCTTAGATCTACCAACAACTATGTAGTACAAAGGCCTGCCTGACTGGATGATTGTATAGATTAGGTAGATCATCATATTACATGGATTTGGTAAATCTAGAGTAGTGATCGTAGAAAGGCTGTAAGGCCAGATTGGAACGTGTATGGTGCTCCTGAGGAGTAGTATTTTGCAGATGACACATATTAAGCCTGAACATACAGCCAGCGATTAGACAATGACGCTTTATATATTAGTATAGTGTATAATAGTAACAGTGGAGTAGATAGGATGGAGTAGTAGTTGTTGCAGATGACACATTGAAATTGAACATAAGGGCAGGCGTTAGACAATGACACAGTATATATAATATAATAATATATATTAGAAACAGCGGAGTAGATAGGAGTAGTAGTATTTTGCAAATGACATATTGAGCCTGAATAGACAGGCAGAGATTAGACAATGATACAGTCAATATATTAGTATAGTGTCAGTGGTGTATCATCCATGGGTGCAGGGTGTTCACTGAACACAGGCCCTGAGGGGAGGGGGGGCCCACTGTGCTCTGACCCACACTGCACCCATGGATGATCTCTCCCTGGTTGACAGCTGGGCATGATCGGTGCGGTGTGTGCTTGCACACGGGCCCACCAATTTCATGATACACCCCTGTATAGTGTATAATAGTAACAGTGGAGTATTTAGGAGTAGTAGTATTTTACAAATGCCATGTTGAGATTGAGTATACAGGTAGAGATTAGACAATGATACGGATTATATATTAGTATACTATGTAATAGTAACAGTGGAGTAGATAGGAGTAGTAGTATTTTGCAAATGACATATTGGGGTTGATTTACTAAAGCTTAAAAGTGCAAAATTCGGTGCAGCTCCACACAGAAACCAATCAGCTTCAAGGTTTTATTGTCAAAGCTTGATTGAACAAGCTGAGGTTAGAAGCTGATTGGCTAGCATGCAAAGCTGCACCAGTTTTTGCACTCTCCAGCTTTAGTAAATCAACCCCATTGAGACTGAATAGACAGGCAGAGATTAGACAATGATACAGTCAATATATTAGTATAGTATATAATAGTAACATGTAATAGTAACAGTGGAGTAGATAGTAGTAGTAGTATTTTGCAGATAGCACATATTGAGAGTGAACATACAGGCAGAGATTAGACACTGATACAGTTTTTATAATACAATAGCATACAGTATTAGGAGTAGATAGGAGTAGTAGTATTTTGTAGATTACACATTGAGACTGAACATAAAGGCAGAGATTAGACAATGATACGGTTTATATATTAGTATACTATGTAATAGCAACAGTAGATAGGAGTAGTAGTATTTTGCAGATGTCACATAAGGATTGATTTACTAAAACTGGAGCACCCAGAATCTGGTGCAGCTGTGCATGGTAGCCAATCAGCTTCTAACTTCAGATTGTTCAATTAAGCTTTTGCAATAAAACCTGGATGCTGATTGGTTTCTATGCAAAGCTGCACCACATTTTGCACTCTTCAGCTTTAGTAAATCAAACCCATCTTGAGAGTGAACATACAGGCAGAGATTAGACACTGATACAGTTTTTATAATACAATAGCATACAGTATAAGGAGTAGATAGGAGTAGTAGTATTTTGTAGATTACACATTGAGACTGAACATAAAGGCAGAGATAAGACAATGATACGGTTTATATATTAGTATACTATGTAATAGTAACAGTGGAGTAGATAGGAGTAGTAGTATTTTACAGATAACACATATTGAGAGTGAACATACAGGCAGAGATTAGACAATGATACAGTTTCTATGATATAATAGTATATAATAATAACAATGGAGTAGATAGGGGTAGTAGTCGATCAGACAAAGATTTCATTGATATAATACATTAGTACATAATAGTAAAAACTGAGTAGATAGAAGTAGTCATTTTTGCAGATAATACATAGTGGGACAGGACATAAAGGCAAGGATTAGAAAATGATAACTGTTTCTATAATATAATACGATATAATAGTAACAGTGGAGTAAATAGAAATAGTAGTAGATCAGACAATGGTTTAGTTTATATAATAAATGAGTACATAATAGTAAAAATGGAGCAGACAGAAGTAGTAGATTAGACAATGTTTTAGTTTCTATAATCCATTAGTACATAATAGTAAATGTGGAGTAGATAATTAGCAGTAGCTTGGACAATATTTAGTTTATAGCATATCTTAGTACATAGTAGTAGAAGTGGAGGGGATAAGTAGCAGTAGCTTGGACAATATTTTAGTGTATAGCATACATTAGTACATAGTAGTGGGGCAGATAGAAGTTAGTAGTTTCTTCAGATGACACCAAAGCAGAGATTAGAAGATAATAATACTTTTAGTATAGTAAGAGTGTAGTAGACAGAGGTGGATGAGACAATGGCTTGAGCAGAGCAGTTAGTATTTAGTGTATAGCATACATTAGTACATAGTAGTAAAAGTGGAGTAGATAATTAGCAGTAGCTTGGACAATATTTAGTGTATATCATACATTAGTACATAGTAGTAAAAGTGGGGCACATAGAAGTAGTAGTTTCTGCAGATGACACCAAAGCAGAGATTAGAAGGTAATACTTTTAGTATAGTAAGAGTGTAGTAGACAGAGGTGGATGAGACAATGGCTTGAGCAGAGCAGTTAGTATTTAGTTTATAGCATACATTAGTACATAGTAGAAGTGGAGTAGATAAGTAGCAGTAGCTTGGGCAATATTTAGTGTATAGCATACATTAGTACATAGTAGTAAACATGGGGCACACATAGAAGTAGTAGTTTCTGCAGAGGACACCAAAGCAGAGATTAGAAGGTAATACATTTAGTATAGTAAGAGTGTAGTAGACAGAGGTGGATGAGACAATGGCTTGAACAGAGCAGTTAGTATTTAGTTTATAGCATACATTAGTACATAGTAGAAGTGGAGTAGATAAGTAGCAGTAGCTTGGACAATATTTAGTGTATAGCATACATTAGTACATAGTAGTAAAAGTGGGGCAGATAGAAGTAGTAGTTTCTGCAGATGACACCAAAGCAGAGATTAGAAGGGAATACATTTAGTATAGTAAGAGTGTAGTAGACAGAGGTGGATGAGACAATGGCTTGAGCAGAGCAGTTAGTATTTAGTGTCTAGCATACATTAGTACATAGTAGTAAAAGTGGAGTAGATAAGTAGCAGTAGCTTGGACAATATTTAGTGTATAGCATACATTAGTACATAGTAGTAAACATGGGGCACACATAGAAGTAGTAGTTTCTGCAGATGACACCAAAGCAGAGATTAGAAGGGAATACATTTAGTATAGTAAGAGTGTAGTAGACAGAGGTGGATGGGACAATGGCTTGAGTATTTAGTGACAGCAGGCAGAAGGAAGAGGGGGAAGTGAGGGACACACCTCAGTCCTCTGGAGCTGCAGGAAGCTGTTGAGATAGTTGGAGTGGATGGAAGAGTTGAGGTCTGGGGGGCTCTTGGAGTAGCTGCTGAGATCAGGGTGGGAGGCATTGCTGGACTCTGGTCTGAAGGCATCAAAGGCACTGGCTTGGTGGGTGTCTTGCAGGGACAGATAGACCCAGTTGAGGAGCTGGGCAGGCTGGTAGACTGATGCAGTGGTATCTATGGCAGACAGCAGGCTCATTTTGCCCCCTGAGTTAGAAGAAAGCCCCCTCCTCTCAGGCACAGTCCTTCTCTCCTTCTTCTCTTCAGCCTCTTCCTCCTTCCTTTCTTCCTGCCCCCTATCTTTCCTTCCTATAGGGATTTGGCAGAGGGCTCAGTAAGGGCATTGCTGCAAACTTCTCTCTGCTCAACTTTTCCCAAATTTCTCTGCAATCCGCTATGTGATCGCACGGCCCCGCCCTCGCCGCGCTGCCATTGGCCGGCCAGCCTGGCTCATCTGCATGGGCTGCAGGGAAGGTCGGGGCTGCTCTCCATAGGCCGGTGTGTCAGTGATGGGAAGCGGATTCCCTTTAACCTCGGCAGGGGGGAGCAGGGGGAGTGCGGCTCCTGTGCTACAGGGAAATGCGATCCGGGGGCACAGCTCTGCTGCTCACTCCGAACATCCACAGCTACAGGCTGGGCTGCTCACATTACACATTTCCCAATCCCTTCTACTGATCAATATGATTGGGATTATAGAAGATACCTCAATTCATTATAGGGTCACATTACATATTTCTCTTCTACTGATCAATATGATTGGGATTATAGCAGATATCTCTGTTCATTATAGGAACACATTACATATTTCCCAATCCCTTCTACTGATCAATATGATTGGGATTATAGCGGATATCTCTATTCATTATAGGAACACATTACATATTTCCCAATCCCTTCTACTGATCAATATGATTGGGATTATAGCAGATACCTCTATTAATTATAGGGACACATTACATATTTTCCTTCTACTGATCAATATGATTGGGATTATAGCAGATATCTCCATTCATTATAGGGACACATTACATATTTCTCTTCTACTGATCACTATGATTGGGATTATAGCAGATATCTCTGTTCATTATAGGGACACATTACATATTTCCCTTCTACTGATCACTATGATTGGGATTATAGCAGATATCTCTATTCATTATAGGGACACATTACATATTTCTCTTCTACTGATCAATATGATTGGGATTATAGGAGATATCTCCATTCATTATAGGGACACATTACATATTTCTCTTCTACTGATCAATATGATTGGGATTATAGCAGATATCTCTGTTCATTATAGGGTCACATTACATATTTCCCTTCTACTGATCACTATGATTGGGATTATAGCAGATATCTCTGTTCATTATAGGGACACATTACATATTTCCCTTCTACTGATCACTATGATTGGGATTATAGCAGATATCTCTATTCATTATAGGGACACATTACATATTTCCCTTCTACTGATCAATATGATTGGGATTATAGCAGATATCTCTATTAATTATAGGGACACATTACATATTTCCCAATCCCTTCTACTGATCAATATGATTGGGATTATAGCAGATATCTCTATTCATTATAGGGACACATTACATATTTCCCAATCCCTTCTACTGATCAATATGATTGGGATTATAGCAGATATCTCTATTCATTATAGGGACACATTACACATTTCCCTTCTACTGATCACTATGATTGGGATTATAGCAGATATCTCTATTCATTATAGGGACACATTACACATTTCCCTTCTACTGATCACTATGATTGGGATTATAGTAGATATCTCTATTCATTATAGGGACACATTACACATTTCCCTTCTACTGATCACTATGATTGGGATTATAGCAGATATCTCTATTCATTATAGGGACACATTACACATTTCATCTTCCCTTTACACATTACACAGGGATATTACTTATCTCTATAG
>BLSH010527086.1:382972-399905 GCA_018402905.1 Glandirana rugosa | reverse complement strand
TGCAGAGTTCGGCATGCGAGAGCGCGCTGGGTCTGCAGAGTTCGGCATGCGAGAGCGGCTGTCCCCCCCTCGTCGTCCCCGGGCGGTCATGGTCTCTGTGGGAGCGGAAGTCACCTCCACTGCCACAGTGACCCGCCCCCGGCCCCTCATCCAATCACCCTGAGCGGAGGCTCAGGGCAGCCAATCAGCCTATGCATGGCCGCAGGAAGAAGCGCACATGCATAGGCGTGAATGGCCGACCAATAGGCTCACTTACTTGGCCTGTCATGTGACAGCCAAGGAGCCGAAAGAAAAAAAAAAAAAGAAAGTCAATGTACCGGCGCCACCTGTAGGTGGGCGGGGTTGACTTTTTTTTTTTTTTTCTCGTCTTTTGCCGGCGGGGAGGCGGCGCCCCAGCGCCCCTCCCACACCAGCCGCCGCTGGTGGTTATTCACATGTTCATAAAACAGTAAACAGTTTATCAATATAGACAAGATCATGTCGGCTCGTCAATGGGATAAAGGGTGGACCAAGCAGCCAACTTAATCTCAAATTGTGATCTTTTCAGAGCGTTAACTGCGAGCATTCGTTCGAACATATAGTTCTGCTTGGTTAAGCGTAACACTTCAGCAATTGGAGGGGAATGTGGTGACTTCCATAGTCTGACAATAGCCGTTCTAGCTGCCAACAGTAGATGAGTGACCATAGGCCTGAAGAGAGTGGGTATATTATCTATACCTAGGTTCAGGATGGCTAGGCCAGCTTCAGTGGGGAAAGTTAGCGAGGTGACCTTGGAGATGACCCTAAAGACTTCTATCCAGAAATTGCTCAGTATGGGGCAATCCCAAAAGATGTGTATGAGGTTTCCCACTTTACCACAGTTACGCCAGCATAAGGGGGAGCTATCTGGGGCAAAGGCAGAGAGTCTAGCCGGTGTATAATACCAGCGCATGGATATTTTTAACATTAGTTCCCAGTGGGCCGTACAATGGGAGAACCTTTGGATAGAGAGGATGGCACCTTGCCAGTCCCTTGGTGAGTATGTTTTGTTTAGGTCTTTTTCCCACTTGTGTGGGTTTCTTTTGTGAAGGAGAGTTTGTCTTAGAACAGGTTGTAGAAGAGGGATATGCCAGATTGGTTGGAGTTGGGAGTGTTAAAGAATTCCCATGCTTTCTGAGGAACTTGAAGGGGAGGGATAGGATGTTTTAAGAGAAAGTGCTGGATGCGCATGAGGTCGAACCTGGCGCTAGGGTGAATGTCATACTCCTTCTGAAGGGCATCCTTGAGCGAGGGGCCATTGAAAATTTTCTGTATATTGTCAAGGCCCTTGGTTTCAAAGTGGTATGTGTGTAGATATGGAAAGGTGGAATCACACACGTCTCTTATGATAACACACCAATCAGCGCAAATCTAGGACTCTTGGTAATCAAAGAGAATAGATCAAGTAGGATAAATATAGACTTATCTAGCTGCCGTTTAAATTCATCACCAAAAAGTGCAACAGCGCTAGTTAAAGTCCATAAAAAAGTTTGTAAGAGCAGGGTGGACACAGTTCCAGAAAAGCACAGATCTTGAAGATGAGGTGGTGTGTAGGGAAGCAGGATCTGATCACCCAATGAGGATAGTATAACACCGCGTGCAGCACACAAATCCACAATCTGCTTACCAGAAGTGAGAATCACAGAGACCTGTAATTAATCATCTGATGCACTGCCTTGTGATACAGCCTCCAACTCTCCACCTACTTCTGTGCCTTGTCAACACTCCCAGACCACATCACACGATCATAAGAGAGAGAACACAATCCATAGTGTAATCCTGTAAACACTTTATTGCCAACCCCCTTATAAAAGGGGGTGGCAAGTTTCTCTACACTACAGGCTAGTACATAATAGGGACCCCTCATGCATGAAATTTTGGGGTATTGGAAAATTGGAACCATTATGGCGAGGTGTAAACAAGGTCAGGGAGATCTCCAAAATGGAAACGAAATGGTTATATCTCACAGAGAGTTTAGAACCGAAAGGCCTAAACATAGAAATGGACCTAAACTGTTTCATTAGTGACAATTAAGAATTATAATAGATCTAAGAATATTAGTTGGTCATTTGTCCCTAGAGGTATGAAGATGGGGGTTCCCGCAGTGTTTGGAATTCAAAGAGTCCACCATTTTGAGAGATGGACCTAGAGTTCCTGCAGGGCGAGATACTTCCCATCGTTTCCTCCCCGTTTAGATGAGGGTTAGTTGAGTGCTCCTCTGGATTATTTGTATCCTTTCTTTAGGAGGGTTCAAACCCATATTAAATAATAGCTGGGGATATATATAGGCCTCAATTCAATCATATTAAGAAGTAAAATGCAGGGCCAAGCTTGATGTACTGTGTTGATTGCCTTAATATATGGCCTTGTACTAGGCCATAATGGAACTAACCGTTAACCTTCACAATTAGGGTTAAGTGGTTGATATGGATGATTTCGCAGCATCCTTTAGGTGTGTTGGGGAAGTGATATTGAGATAGACCTACACTCCATACAAATAGAGATCTGAATAGGTTTTCTCTGGGTCCTTTTGAGAGTTAATGCTGGTGGTCATTTCAATGGTGTTTTCGATTCTATTCTTATTTTGTATAAATCACATATCATTTTGATATTTTAATAGTCATTTCATGTGGATACGTATATGCCAGTCAAGTGATTGTGTTTTGTAATCTTTTGAACCTATTATTATATATGGGGGTTTATGATCCCACTTCCCTGCAAGATGCAGGGGGGATGATTATCTTTTAAGGAAATGTCTTAAAACTTTCTCTTTCCTATGTTTTAACCATTTTTGGAGGACTAATGACAATAAGCCCAGATATGTTTTAAAATATGTTTTGATTATGGACGAAGATATAGCACTATTTTTATATTTATTTGTATAATTTTATACCTATATTTTTATAAATATTGGTTTACAGCAAATGATGTTAGAACCACAAAATCCTATATTAAAAAAAAGGGTAATTAGATAGCCGATAGGTAAGCTAGAAATGTACTGATGTAAACGATTGTCATTTTAAAATGAGACTTTTAAGTACTAGGAGAGGACCAGCTGACTGCCATAATTAGGAACATGGATGGTTTATCATAATTGAGTACGAATGGTTTATATCAAGAGATACTCATTCCCCTATTATGGGGTTAAGTCATATACCAAGTTACAGCGTATATCGCTGTTACAGGACGAGACGATAAATTAATAATGTTCAGTCGCGTCACGAAGGGCGGAGTCAGCGTCACCTCCCTTGGTACTCAAGTGTGTATATTGAGAGGTGTTGATCGTGGGGTCATGCCCTCCGTAGAAGTCGTGATGACGAAACGCGTCAGTGCGTGACCCCACGACAGGAAGTGACGTCTGCGTTCCAGGACGCGAGGTGAGAGCGATAGACATACACGCCGAAGCCTAGCCTGGAGCGGTGAGACGCCAGTACAGATTACTGCTATTGATTGATGGATATGCGATTTTAACTACATGTTTTGTAAGTGGATTTTATAAGGGGGTTGGCAATAAAGTGTTTACAGGATTACACTATGGATTGTGTTCTGTCTCTTATGATTGTGTGATGTGGTCTGGGAGTGTTGACAAGGCACAGAAGTAGGTGGAGAGTTGGAGGCTGTATCACAAGGCAGCGCATCAGATGATTAATTACAGGTCTCTGTGATTCTCACTTCTGGTAAGCAGATTGTGGATTTGTGTGCTGCACGCGGTGTTATACTATCTTCATTGGGTGATCAGATCCTGCTTCCCTACACACCACCTCATCTTCAAGATCTGTGCTTTTCTGGAACTGTGTCCACCCTGCTCTTACAAACTTTTTTATGGACTTTAACTAGCGCTGTTGCACTTTTTGGTTATGTGTGTAGATAGGGAATGGCAAATTTGAGCACTTGCATACCCATGGGTGTAATTAGTATTTGGCTAGTGTCACTTTGGGATTTTATCAGGTGTCTCCATGCTTTAATGAAGTCTGCTATGGTATAGGGGAATTTAGACAGGTTCCAAGGCAACCAGGTATCTCTTTTTAGGAGGGATACCAGGTCATGTGTTGGAGAAAGGGATCTTTCTGTGTCTACCCAGATAGGAGGATCTTCTCTCCTGAACCATTGTTTAAGTTGGGCTAGTTTTGTTGCCCAGTAGTAATCTTTGATGTGAATACTACACATACCTCCAGCTTTCTTATGTTTAAGCAATGCCCACATTGGGCAGCGCGGTTTCTTCTTATGCCAGATTAGGGAAGAAAGTAAGGAGGATAGTGTGGCCAGGTAACAGTGAGGGATGGAGGCAGGAAGTGTTCTAAATGTATATAGGATTTGGGGGAGGATTACCATTTTGAGGATTGCAGATCTCCCAGTCCAGGAAAGGTCACAGTTGTGTAGGTGTTGGAGTTGAGGCTTTATCTTTTCTATGAGGGCTTTTAAGTTGATGTCAATTAGGGATGAGAGCGAGGGTGTTAAGGTAATGCCCAGATATGGGATGGAAGAGTTGGACCATTTGTAGGGTAGTTCGTTCTGTAGTTTAAGTTTTAGGAGGGGCGGTATGTGTATTTCTAAAATATGGGATTTGTCAAAGTTCACCTTATAATAGGATGTGCGGGAGAAGTCTAGGAGTAATTGGTGTACTCTCGGGAGAGAGGACTGGGGGTTTGTGAGGAATAAAATGATATCATCCGCAAATAAATTTATGGAATGTTTTGTAGGGCCAACTGTGAGTCCAGTAACGAGGGGGTCTGATCGGATTTTTTCTGCTAGTGGCTCAATGAGAAGGTCAAAGATAGTGAGTGAAAGAGGACATCCCTGATGGGTACCATTGGATATTGGGAAATGTTTTGAGAGGAAACCTGAGGCGAACACTTGGGCGGAAGGTTTGGAGTATAGAGCCAAGACTGCTTGTAAGATAGGGCCCTGAAGTCCATATTTCGTGAGCACCTGTATCATGTAATTCCAATGAACTCTGTCGAACGCCTTCTCTGCGTCTATGGATAAGAGGAGAGAAGGCGTTCGACCAGAGCTGAGTCGGTGAATAACATTGAGGACGTGTCTGGTTGCGTCTGAGGGCTGCCTACCCCTTACGAATCCCATCTGGTCTCTGCTGATCATTTCGGGAAGAACTCTAGCTAGTCTGTGTGCTAGAAGCTTTGCGAAGATTTTTATATCCGTGTTGAGGAGGGAGATGGGCCTAAAATTTGCCGGGGTCGTGGGGTCTTTACCTGGTTTAGGGATGGTAACAACATAGGCCTTAAGCATCTCCTTGGGAAATTCAGACATTGAGGTTGCCTGATTAAAGGTTTGGAGGAAATAAGGGGATAAAATTTCACGCAAGATTTTTTAATAATCATTGGTCAGTCCATCTGGACCGGGGGATTTGCCAGTAGGTAGAGAAGCCACAACTCTATTTATCTCTTGGATGTTATAGGGGGCGTTCAAGGTTTCCAGTTGGTGTCTGGAGAGAGAAGGTAGGTCAATACCTTCCAGAAAGGAGAGAATATCCGAGGCGGTGGGTTGCGGAGTGTTTTTGTCATCTCTAAGATTATAAAGGGAACTATAGAAATCTGCAAATTGATCTGCTATTTCTTGGGGGTTTAGAATTTTTTGTTTTGAGGTAGGGTGTATCAGGTGAGAAATTTTTGTTTTGGAGCGGGCAGATTTAACTCTGCGTGCAAGAATTTTTCCATCTCTGTTAGCCGATGAATAAAAGGACAGTTTTAGGCGTCTAAGGTGGCCCTCATATTGGTGGGAGAGAAGATTTCTCAATTCCTCCTGGAGTTCTCTTATGTTCTCAGTGGTCTTGGGGTTTGTCTGTTGTTTGTTGATTTGTTCTAGGTTGTGGATGTCTGATGTTAGCTGTTTCATTCTAGAGTTGTGACTTCTCTTAACCCTAGCACCCTGTTGAATTAGGACCCCTCTAATGACAGCCTTATGGGCTTGCCATAGTGTGAAAGGGTCAGCCACTGATCCTGAATTGGAGTCAAAGAAGGAGGACAGTTGTTGGGCTATAATTGGCGATGTTTGGGGGTTTTGGAGGAGAGATGTGTTGCAGTGCCAGATGGGAGTCACAAGAGGGGGGCCACCTTCTGCAACAGTAAGAGATACTGCTGCGTGATCCGACCACAATATATCATGTATTGTAGAGTTTAGTACTTTCTGGAGTAGCCATTGGTCTGTAAGGAACATATCAATCCTCGAATAAGTGTGGTGTCTGAGAGAGAAATAGGAGTAGTCCCTTTCGTTTGAGTGTTGGCATCTCCAGATGTCGTATAACTGTTCGTTGCGGAGTGGGGAGGATATTTGGGGTTTATGAGCTAGGGCTGTAGAGGTGGTGTCCAAATGGGGTTCAGAAGTAGCATTGAAGTCCCCACAGATGAGAAGATTGCCGTATTTCAGAGGTGAGATTTTTTTTATTATCCGTTTTAAAAAGGGAAGCTGTTTCCTGTTCGGGCTGTAAATTGTAGCCAAGGTATAGGGGTGCGAGTTTATATCGCACACCAGAATGATGAAGCGCCCATCCGGATCGATGAGGGAGTCCTTGAGTTGGAAAGTCACAGAGTCACGGATGGCAATCATTACTCCTCTCTTTTTTTGGTGGGCACAGGAGAGAAAAATTTGTGGGTAGTTTCTGTTGGAGAGCTTGGGAGTGTGGTCAGTCTTAAAGTGAGTCTCTTGGATGCAGAGGATGTCCGCTTGGAGTGCTAGGGCCTGTTTCCACATAGAATGTAGTTTCGCTGGGTGATTTAGTCCCTTGACATTAAGAGAGACGCACTTAAGTAGTGTATTTGATGTATGATATGCAGATCAGGGGTGAGGAAGTACTTACTTCAGGGGTATCTGTCGGAAGGGCTGCGCAGGGTATGCAGACTTGCGGGAAGTGATCCTCCCACTTGAGAGAGATGAGCAGGAGTTGGAGGGAGCGTTCGAGTCCGGTAGATGAAGATGATGTACCATAAGGGAAGGAAGGGAAAAACATAAGGGAGAGCAGCATAACGAACAAACAAAGAACTAATCTCAAACTAGAGCAATGTAGGGCGAGGTGGTCGCATCTCGCGATATTTCTGGAGGAGAGGGATAATCATGTCCATGGTTATCCGTTGCCAGGAGAAGTTGGTGAGTTATGTTGAGTGTCAGTAGGACCTTTCAGTGAGGCCTTAGTATTCTTGAGTGACTTCCTACGGGATACCAGTTGCCAATCCTGGGAAGTGGAGACTGAGGCAGGTTGTGGTGGGTTGGTATGAGGGGTGTCAGGGAGTATACCCCATTGCCAAAGAAGTGCAAGCCCCTCTTCCATCGTGGTTATGGTGTTGGTTGTACCATTGTGTGAGATAACCAGATGTGCTGGGTGTTTCCATTTATGGATGATTTGGTGGTTGCGTAGGGCTTTGGTTATGGTGGCCAAGTTACGCCTCCGTTGTAGGGTATGCCTGGAGAGGTCTAGTAGTATGAGTATCTGGGCGAATTGAGGTGGAAGGTTGCCTGGTTTGCGGGAGGCAGCAAGAATTAGCTCTTTAGCTTTATAGAAGTGCAGTCTGAGAACCACATCCCTGGGAGCTTCATCCGGTATAAAGGAGGGTTTGGGAACCGTGTGGATCCTGTCAATGGTGATCACCAGAGGGGTCAGGGAGGGAATCAGGGCCAAGAAGAGGTCTTGTGCGTGTTGGAGGAGCTGGGAGGGTTGTACCACCTCTGGGATACCCCTTAGCTTCAGGTTATTCCTCCTGGCCCTGTCCTCTAAATCTGCCAATTTGTTCTTGATCCAGGCAATGTCGTCAGCTTGGGCATTATATGCGTCCACTAGTGTGTTGTGGGCTGCCGCTTGGTCTCCCATGTATGTTTCCACATAGTCTACTCTATCTCCCAGGTCATTGATGTCGGCCTGACACTTGTGCAGGGAGGATAAGATGTCCCTTTGAATGGAGGACTTGAGAGAGGTCAGCATGTCTTTTAGGAGGACATCTGACACGGGCTGCCCTGAGGTGGGGTAGCTAGTGAAGGGATCTGGCGAGGTGCTGCGTGTTTCCTCTTGCTGCGGCCTAGCCGCACTCACCTCCATGTGGTAGGCCTCGGTTCGTTCCTCCAGAGAGATCGTTCGTTGCTTCGATTTCGCCGGGCTCCGGGTGGTTGGAGTAGAGGCAGCTGAAGAGCGGTTGCTATTCGGGAGCGGAGCGGCTAACGCTAGTCTTCGTTGTTGTGCCTCCGACATGATTCCCGCACCGCTCGTTCGTTGCAGGTTCGTGGGCTCCGGCCGAGCGCCATCTTGAGTGAGCTGTCTGGTCTGAGGGGGAAAGAAGTTTTTCAGCCTGCTCGGCTGGGACGCCGGTTCCTTTCTTCTTCTACCCATTTTCTTAGACCAGGGGTGTTTTGGAGTCTTTTCACCCTGAGAGAACCGGAGGGCAATTCGTGGAGGTCCTTCTATTCTTGAATTCTCCTGGCTGTGCGGCGGAGCTCCCATATTAAGCAACCATCTCGGAGTCCGCTGGCCACGCCCCATGCTTTAGTTTTTTAAACCTTTTGATGACAATGCATAATAATCTTAACAAACAAGGTCACCTATTTTTTTTTTTCTTTTTGGCAATGTCCTGTCATCAAGGTGGTCTCTCAACTTCCTCTTAGTTTTATCCAGTATTTTTGATGCCAGACTAGATAAACCATGAAAGATATGGCACAGTTTAAAAAAAAATGATTATATTTTAGCCAACACTGTTGAGGAGAGTGATCTCCTGCCTGACAATGCCTACATATTGTTGGATATAAAGTCATCTGGAGGAGTAGTGCAGCACATGGAACCTACACAAAGGTACAGTAAGTGCAATTAAACACCAATGTTGAGGTGGACTTTCTTAATCCCACTGGTGCCAGTATTCAGCCACTAATCCTGTCACTAACACCAATGATAGGGCACCATTTCTTCCACTGAAACCGACAATGGATCACTTTTTCTGTCTGATACCACATATGGGGCACTACTTCCTTCCATTGGCAGCAATGATGGAGATCTATTCCTTCCACTGAAAATAACAAAGAGCACTATTCCACATATTGAAATCAACAATGGGGCACTAATCTTCCCACTGAAGCTAATGGTCGGAAACTGTTCCTTCCACTGAAACTTACAATGTGGTGCTATTCTACCCACTAAAACCAACAATGGCACCGTATTGCTTCTTCTGAAACCAATGATAGAGCGCTATTTCTCCCTCTGACTTCAACCCTGGGATACTGTTCCTCCCACTGACACTAACAACGGGGCATTATTTTTACCACTGGAAGTAAAAATGGGGCACTATTCCTCCCACTGACACCAACGATTGGGCACAATTCCTCCCACTGACACCCACTATGAGGCACTATTGCTCCCTTTAACACTAATGATGGGGTGTTATTTTTCCCACTGAATCTAAAGATGGGACATTGTTCCTCTTACTGAAAATAACAATGGAGTACAATTCCTCCCACAGAAACCAACATTGGGGCACCATATATCTCCCTGAAAACAACTATGAGGTATTATTCCTCCCATTAAAACCAACAATAAGATCCTATTCCTTCCACTGATACCAATGATGGGGCACTATATCTCCCACTGAAATCAATGATGGGGCACTATTTCTTCCACTGAAACCGATGATGGGACACTATTCCTCCCACTGAAGCCAATGATGGGACACTATTCCTTGCACTGAAATTAACAAGGGGCAATATTCCTCCCACTGAAGCTAACATTGGGGTAGTGTTCCTCAGACTGAACACAGTGTTTCTTCCATTGAAACCAATGATGGGACACTGTTGACACTATTCCTTCAATTGACATCAATGATGGGGCACTATTCCTTCTATTGAAACCAACAATGGGGAACTATTCCTTCCACTGACACTAACAATAAAACACTATCTCCCCCTCTGAAACCAAATATAGGCCCTATTTCTCCCACCGACAGCAATGACGGGCCACTATTTCTCCAACTGAAACCAGTGATGGGGGAACTATTCCTCCCTCTGACACTAACAAAAAGGTACTATTCATCCCACTGAAACCAAAGATGGGATACTATTCATCCTTATATAACCAATGATAACATACTATTCCTCCCACTGAAACTAAAATTGGGGCATTATTACTTTCACTGACACAAAGCAAGAGGTAGTATTACTCCCACTGAACTAACACACTATTCCTTCCATTGAAATTAATGATGGAGCACTATTTTTTCCACTGAAACCAATAATAGGTCACTTTTTCTATTATTGAAACCAATGATTGGAAACTATCCTCCTGCTGAAACCAAAGATGGGACACTCTTTCTCCTTCTGGCACCAACCCTGGGTTGCTATTCCTCCCACTTACACCAATAATGGAACACTATTTTTCAGACTGAAACCAATGATGGGGAACTATTCCTCCCGATGACATTAACAATAGGGCACTATCCCCCCCACTGAACTGAAATGTAAGTTACTAGTCCTTCCACTGATAACAAGCAAGAGGTAGTATTACTCCTACTAAAACTAACAATGGGGCACTATTCCTCCCACTGACTTCACCAATAGATTAATAGGTCATTATTCCTTTTAATGGCATGAACCATAGGTTAGTATTCCTACCACTTATACCAACAATGGGACACTATTTTTCCCGCTGAAATCAATGATGGGGCACTATTCCTCCCATTGACACTGTTCCTCCCACTTAAACGTATGTCTGGGAACTATTCCTCCCACTGACACTAATAATAGGGCACTATTCTTCCCATTGAAACCAAAGATTGGGCATTATTCCTCCCACTAACACCAGCTATGAGGTCCTATTCTTCCCACTGAAATCAATGATGGGGCAATCATTTTCCCACTGAAACCAAGGATGGGGAACTATTCCTCCCTCTGACACTAACAATAGGGCACTATTACTCCCGCTGAAACCAATGATAAGGTACTATTCTTCCCACTAAAACTAAGATTGGGGCACTATTCATCTCACTGACTTCAACAATAGATTGATGGAGCATTATTCCTCCCACTGGCATGAACCATGGAGTACTTTTCTGTACACTGAAAATTACAATAAGACACTATTCGTCCCACTTACACCAACAATGCTGTAATATTCCTCCCATTGAAAACAAGCATAGGGCATTATTACTCCCACTGAAGCAAAAGATGGGGCACTATTTCTCACCACAAAAACCAACTATGAGGCCCTATTCCTCCCACTGACACCAAAGTCAGGGCACTATTCCCTCTGTAGAAACTAACAATGGGGCACCATTCCTACCGCCTCTCACCAATGTCAGGGTGCAATTCTACCCACTGAAACCAATGATAAGGTACTATTCCTTCCAATGAAACTAACGATGGAGCACTAATCCTTCCACTGACTCAAACAATAAATTGACTGGGCACTATCCCTCCCACTGAATATAACAATGAGGTACAACCCCCCCACCCTCCCCACACACACACACTGACACCAGTCATGGGGTACTATTCTTTTCACTGAAATTAACAATGGGGCGCTATATCTCCCACTGACACCAACACTGGGGAATTTTTTACTTTCACTGAGACTGGACCATATTTTATTCCTGTTGTCCATCTGTGAATGGGCATGTTTTATTCCTGCTATCCATGTACATTATTTACTCCTCTTCACTAGTGGTCTGAACAGACTGAAGGACAGTAAACTGGCCCTTTTGGGCTGTCCAGATAGGAAAGGAGGTAGGAGGGGGTTTGGAACAATACTGCAAGAGAATCCAGGACAATGTCTGATCCTTTACAGTGCATACATCTCATTACAACAATATGATAAAGTACAGTAACAATAGAAAGAGAAATATTATCTCAATCAACAGGAAACAAAGACATTGGGTCTTGACCTCCCTCCCTCTTGAATACCATAAATGTTTCGTTTTTAAGAGGCTATCTAGGAAGAAAAATAATACAGTGATGTGATACAATGGCAGGCAGAAAATCCCTATTTGTGGATTTCTCTGTAAAGTCAATGTGAAATTGTCATTAATTCATTAAAGTATCGATTCCCAGTATCGAAAAAGAGTTGGAAAAAAAAGTGTTGGACGTCTCCACATCATGTCGATGAGAGTCCCTACAGCTCTGTCACAACTATTACAATCAGGGGAAAAGATGTGCCTCCCAATTAAATGCTTTCTATGGAGTATGGTAGACCCTATAGACCATAGACAGTTGAGAGAGTTTTTTAGTTGGAGATACGAAGGTAAGGGGTATAGATTTAAGGCCTGAAGATTATTCTTTAGTTGTGAGGCTACCTAATCTTTCTGCCATTATTCTTCACTATTTGTCGTGGCATTGGTATGCCTTGGGAGAGAATAGCATATTATAGATTTTTGCAAAGAGACCACTTCTATTGCCATTGCCTGTGCTATCATAGTGATCTGGAGTGGTCAAGAGTTGGGAAAATGTATACTGCACATTTGGGACTGTATGACATGTCTCAAATGCAGCTATTAAAGGAAAGAATGCTTCTTTTTCAATAGCATTTATAAACAGTTTGTTGGGAATTACATTTTAACGTTTTGATATAAATGTGCTCATACACAGACATGACTGATTTTTTTTTTCATGGACCAGTCTCACTTGTTTAGATAAATATCCACCTGTGTATGGTTGAAGTCTAGATCACCATAGGTAGTAATCTCTTCTGTCTTTAATCCTCAGACTGGTACAGTGTACTGAGATGGTGACTTATTGGAATCTGGAAGCCCTCTTCAACAAGATCCCTGTCCCCTCCCTATGTGAATGAGTATGTGGTACATAGTACCCCTACTCATTCACCACACAAATGAAAGTGTAAATATAAAAAGCACACACTTGAAAAACCCTTTATTGAAATTATTTTTTAAATGTCCCCCCAGTCGCTACTCTCCCAGTCCACTAGACCTGAGCACTCACTTTCTCTAATCTACCAAATTCTGCTAAAAGAATCCTACCCTTTCTATCAAAGTGGGAGCAGGAACTTGATATACTGTTGGATGTTATGGATTGGGACATGATACTGAAACTCACCTATAAAATGTCTATTTTATCCCATGCCCAAGAACTAACTACTGAATAATATCTAGAGAGCACCGATGCAGCAAAATATTACATAAAATCGATGCCTCTGTCCCTGACACATGCTGGAGTTGTTTACAAGCCCCTGGCACTATCACCCACATCTGGGGCTCTTGACCACAAAGCACTCATTTTGGTATAAGATATTGCATCTATATGAAAAGGCTTGTGGGTTACAAATTCTCAGACGAACCCCAAAGGACTGTGCTGTCTCCTATAAACAAATCAAAAAGAGTTTGATTAGGCACTTCTTAATAGCTGCTTGATCTTTGATAGCTAGACACTGGCGACAAACTAAAACTCCTTCACTGGTTGAATGGGCTTCTAAAATGTACAGAATCGAATGCTTGGAGCATATGATTGCCTGGAACATGGATAAAACTGAGTCCTATAAGCTCATGTGGACTCTTTGGTCCCACTTGCGATACTCTTCAAAATTTGAACAATTCATATCAGGTACGATTTGACCACCTAGCCTTCTAGCCCCTTTTTAACTTCTCTCTTCCTCCCCCTCATACTTTTTTCATCCTTCTTCTTATATCTCTTCTCTTCATACGACCACTCTCCTCTCATGGTTCCAGATGACGGCCTCTCTTATCATGGTGATATTCAATGTTTTATGTTTATCCCTTCCTTGTGACTACATTTGATATGTTAATGGGTAGCTGAGGGTAAGGCAGTACTCCAAGATCCAATATGCATTACCTCATGTTGGTTCTCTTTAACTGTGGTTCCAATCTGATTCCCTGTACTACTGGACATGTACTATACTAATATACCTCTGAACCTGCGTGTTGTCTGGTTATGGTATGTACAGTTTTGTTATTACTCTGTACTATTCGCAAATTCAATAAAAAGAGATTAAACAGAAAAAAATTTTTCCAGCGCATATACATCGTCAATCACGTTAAATGCTGCCCACCACCTACACAAAAAAAAGAACGCTGCTCACAAGCACATCTGCTCCTGATGCTTCACTCCCACCAATTGACACACCACTTAAGTAACCAAGGGGGCGAGGAGGGGGGGGGGGGCAGAGGAGGCACTGGTTGTTCAGGATGTGGCAGGTGCTATCTCCTAAACAACCACTTATTCACTGTTTTTTAAGGATGCCGGTGGGTGCCGATTCCTTAACAACCAGCTAGTATTCCTTAAATAGTTTGTGGCTAGACCAAGACTTATTTAACCACTTGACCTCCGGAAGGTTTTACCCCCTTCATGAACAGACCATTTTTTGCTATTCAGCACTGTGCTAGTTTAACTGGCAATTGCTTGGTCATGCAATGCTGTACCCAATTTCAATTTGTATATTTTTTTCACACAAATAGAGCTTTCTTTTTTATGGTATTTGTTTATCACTGGGTTTTTTGTTTTTATTATATAAATGAAAAAAGTTGAAAAAAAACCAATATTTTCCACTCTCTGTTATAAAACATATCCAATAAAATTACATTTCTTCATAAATTTAAGCCAAATGCATTCTGCTACATGCCTTAGGTAAAAAAAATCCCAATAAGCGTATATTAATTTAAAGGTATAACATCTATAAACTGTAGTAAACTGTATATTCTGGAATTTCTGACTGCTTATCACATTTCTTGAGGAGCTAAAGCACCAGAACAGTACAAGCACCCCCCAAATGACCCCTTTTTGGAAAGTAGACACCCAAGGTATTTGCTGAGAGGCATGTTGAGTCCATGGAATATTATTTTCCCGCAAGTTTTTGGAAAATGACAAAAACATATATATATATTTTTTTTTTTTTACACAAAGTTGTCACTTTAATGAGATATTTCTCACACATGCCATGGGTATGAGTATACATGGCAGTACAGTATGGTGATACCGCATGTGAGAAACTTTTTGGCAGCTTAGTCATGTACAGGGGCCCAAATTCCAATGACCACAATTCCAATGACAACCTTCAGGCTTTCAAGGGGCGTTAATTACGCATTGGATTTGCTGACTAATTATCACATTTTTGGTGGCCCTAAAATGCCAGGACAGGATAAACATCCCCCAAATGACCCCTTTTTGGAAAGTAGACACCCAAGGTATTTGCTGAGAGGCATTTTGAGTCTTTGGAAGATCTTAAAGTGGTAGTAAACCCTAAAATCTATTTTTACCTACAGGTAAGCCTATAATAAGGCTTACCTGTAGGTAAAAAGAATATCTCCTAAACCTGCATGGTTCAGGAGATATTCGCCCTGCATGCAGCCGCTGACATTAGCGGCGCATGCGCTCTGACGATCCGGCCGAGGCGGCCGGCATCTCAGAGCTGGCTGCCGGTGCGAAGAGCTCCCGCGCGCATGCGCGGGAGTGACGTCACGCGGCTCCGGCCACTCACAGCGCCGGAGCCGCGTACCCGGAAGACAGAAGAGGACGAAGATGTCAGCGTCCTTAGCGCTGACCGACTCGGGCATCGGGGGCCTCGTTCTAAGGTAAGTATTTCATAATATGTTAGTATGCAATGCATACTAACATATTATGCGATTTTCTTGCAGGCTTTTTTTTTATTTTTATTTCAGTCAGCGGGTTTACTACCGCTTTAATTTTGCCACAAGTTTCTGTAAATTCATTTTTTTTTTACACAAAGTTGTCACTTTACTGATATATTTTACCTGGTATAAGTATGTCATGGTATTACAACCCAAAACACATCCTGCTACTTCTATTGAGTATGAGGATACCACAGATGTGTGAGACTTTTAGGAGGCCCTAAAATTCCAGGCTAGTACAAAAATGCCAGGGTTTTCCAAGAACTACACTTCACAGCATAATTTTTTGACACTAAAAGCTTATTTAAATGCAACAGATGCAAAGCATGTAAAATAATGAAGAAAGAATAAAAAGAGGAACATTTTTTCTTCCTCTGGAATGAAATAAATTATGCAATACAAGAGTTTATTTCTTGTGATACCTGCCACATTGTTTATATCTTAGAATGCCCATGTGGGTTAGAATATGTGGGGAGGACTACGAGAGGATTGAAAACAAGAATAGGGAAACATATAAACAATCTAAACATTTTAGAGAAAAACACAGAAAAGATCCAAACGTATTAGTTTTCTATTGAATAGATTGTGTAAGAAATTATTGGAGACATAGTGTTACGTACCAGGTAGTGAGTCTGAAGGCAGGGGATGGCCTTCCCTAGGACCCCGGTTTGAGAGACCGCT
This sequence comes from Glandirana rugosa, assembly GCA_018402905.1. Taxonomy (NCBI): domain Eukaryota; kingdom Metazoa; phylum Chordata; class Amphibia; order Anura; family Ranidae; genus Glandirana; species Glandirana rugosa. The sequence continues at coordinate 383,634 of BLSH010527086.1, read as the reverse complement.
GGGAGTGGGACAGCGGCTGCAGGAGCACGGGGAGGTAAGAGTGCCTGTGGTATTCCGATAATGTCCACCAGCTGGAGGTCCTTAGGATTGCTGGATAGAGATGACCTGCGGGGCAATAGATGCAGCCAGGAAGTAGCAATCCGGAAGGACTGGAGAAGACTTGCGGAGCTGGCAGCTATGGAGGTCTGGATGGCCACAGACACTGGAGAAGAGTCGGGTGAAGGCAGGGTCGGCAACTGGCTGGCAGTGCAGTACAAGGGTTCAGGCAAGAGAATGGTCAAGTCCAAGCAAAGTTCGTTAACAGACTGGTGGTAGAAGTACAGAGGAATCAGGCAATCGGATGGTCGTAGGCAAGCCGGTAGGTCTGGAGGTATCGACGGTCGAGGCGTTCAGAAGAGGTCAGGAAGGCCTAACGATGAAGGACCGACGTAGATAACGGGGCGTCCAGTAGAGATAGGTCGTTAGGATTCCTGGAGGTCGACCACCTGTAATAGCCTTATGGTGTCCGTGAGAATGGAGGGGCACGAGGACGTCGGCGACAGGGTGAGGGTCGCCAGAGAGTTTGGCCCCAGGATCCCTTCCGGTAGGGGACGGAAGTCTGAGTGATGGACCATGCATTGTGATACAGAGGTTATTAAAGAATGTGTTAGATAAGTTATCTT
>BLSH010527086.1:369029-382962 GCA_018402905.1 Glandirana rugosa | reverse complement strand
GTCAAGTCCAAGCAAAGTTCGTTAACAGACTGGTGGTAGAAGTACAGAGGAATCAGGCAATCGGATGGTCGTAGGCAAGCCGGGGGTCAGTGCAGGCGGAGATCAGACAAGGTCGGGACAAGCCCAGTCACAGGAACAGATAACAGGTTACGGGTCTCTCAGAAAACAGGACACACTCTGTAGATCAGACAGCACTCGCTGCAGGGTGCACTCAGCTTAAATGGAGCCGCTTGGCACTTCTGGCGTGTGTGTGCGCACGAGAGCATGCGTGCGCAAACGCGCATTCGCGCTCACGTACGCGCATAGGTGGACGCGAATGCGTACAGGCGCGTGAAAATGCGCAAAAAGTGCCAACAGGTCCTTTGCCACAGGTCTTCTTCTAACATTGCCCCCCCTCCCAAGGGGCAGCCTCCGGATGCCCAGTTGAGCTCTTCTTTGCGGGTGGCTGCGAAGAAAGGCATTTACCAGATCAGGGGCATGTAGGTTTTGTTCAGGCTCCCAGGAGTTTTCCTCAGGTCCATAGCCCCTCCATTTAATCAAGTACTGTATTTGCCCCCTTTTCCTTCTACAGTCCAACACAACCTCCACCTCAAATTCTTCATCTCCATTAATTATCACAGGTGCAGGTGGACCGGTTTCACGGTTGGGAAAAGGGTCTGGTACCACAGGCTTCAACAAAGAAACATGGACCACTGGATGGATTCTAAAGCTTTCTGGCAGGACCAGCTCATAGGACACATCATTGACTTTCCTTTTGACAGGAAATGGCCCCACATACTTAGGTCCCAACTTCCTTGATGGGCATGCCAGTTTTAGGTGAGTTGTAGCCCGCCATACTCGGTCTCCTGCTTTTAAAATGAGCTCCCCCCTCCTTTCCCTATCAAAGATTTTCTTGCTGTCCTCTTGTGCTTTGCACATAGCAGTTTGGTGTTGCGGGCAAAGAAGTCCAGAGTATCTTGGACAGGAGGCATGGAGGATTTGGGAATCAGGTCTGGCAAGAAGGTGGGGTGAAACCCAAAGTTCACAAAGAATGGGGACTGTTGGGTGGCAGAATGGCAAGAGTTATTATAAGCGAATTCCGCCATAGGCAGAAGGGACACCCAGTCATCCTGAACAAAAGATGAGAAGCAACGGAGGTACTGCTCCAGAGTTTGGTCAGTCCGTTCCGTTTGCCCGTTGGACTGGGGATGGTAGGCCGATGACAGCGACACTTTTATGTTCAGCATTCCGCACAGGGCTTTCCAGAATTTTGAGGTGAATTGCACCCCTTGGTCGGAAACAATGTCTATGGTGACACCGTGGAGCCGGACGATCTCCTTAATGAACACCCGGGCGGTCTCTGGAGCGGAGGGTGTTCCTTTTAAGGGCACAAAATGGGCCATCTTTGGCAGCCGGTCGACCACCACGAAGATGACCGTGCAGTTCCGGGGAACTTTGTTTCAAGTGCAGATGGGGCAGGAGTTAACGTAATCCTTACAGTCCTTTTCCAGGTTGGGCCACCAGCTCTAAGGTCCTGTGGATTCCGAAGTGTCCGGCCAAGGTATGGTCGTGACACAGACCTAGGATGGTTATTCGGACCTCCTTCGGGACAAAGATTTGGTGCCCTCTCCACAAAAGACCCTCTCTGACCTGCAAGGTGTCTCTGATAGGACCAGGAGTTCTTGCAGAGACCTGCTTTAGCTGGAGCAAAAGGTCTGTTTGTAGAAGCAGGAAATTCCCAGCTGGCAGAATAGTATCAGGTGTCGCCGGCTCCTTCGGATCTTTGAACATGCGGTATAGCGCATCAGGCTTTATGTTTTTAGATCCAGGCCGGTATGTTATGTGGAACAAGAATCTCGAGAAAAATAGTGCCCATCGGGCCTGGCGAGGTCTGAGACATTTGGCAGATTTGAGGTACTCAAAATTCTTGTGTTCCATGTAGACTAGAATTGGGTGAGCTGCCCCTTCAAGTAGGTATCTCCACTCTCCCAAAGCGGCCTTAATGGCCAGGAGTTCACGGTCTCCCACGTCATAGTTCCTTTCAGCCGGGGAAAGCTTTCATGAGAAGAAGGCCACCGGATGGGCTAAGCTTTTGAGACCGGAGCATTGGTAAAGAACCACCCCGACAGCGCTCTCTGACGCGTCCACCTCCAGAATGTAGAGCAAAGTTGGATCTGGGTGGCGCAGTACGGGAGCAGACGTGAAGAGTCCCTTCAGAGTTGTGAAGGCAGTTTGTGCCTCTGGGGACCAGTGGAACCGGATCCCTTGCTTGGTGCGCTGGGTGATGGGTGATATAATGGCCGAAAAGTTCCGAATGAATTTACGATAAAAATTGGAGAATCCAACAAACCACTGACCCCCTTTTTTCGGTAGGTGCAGGCCAAGACAGGATGGCTGACACTTTTTGTGGGTCCATCTCGATGCCTCCCGGGGAGATGATCAGTCCCAGAAACTGAATAATCTGACTCTCAAATTCACATTTCTCAGGTTTCGCATATAGTTTGTGCTGGTGGAGGCGGCAGAGAACCTTCTTGACATGTTCTTGATGGGTTTCCAGTGAGGAAGAAAAAATAAGGATATCATCTAAATAGGCTATTACGAAAATGTCCAAGAAGTCCCTGAGGATATCATTGATGAAAAACTGGAAGGTTGCCGGGGCGTTGCAAATGACAAGGTATTCGTAATGCCCAAATCGGGTGCGGAATGCGGTATTCCACTCATCCCCTTCCCGGATGCGAATGAGGTTGTATGCCCCTCTTAAATCCAGCTTCATGAAAATGGTGGCAGAGCGTAGGTGCTGGAAGAGTTCTGGTACTAAGGGAAGGGGTAGCGGTTCTTCACCGTAAACTTATTCAGGTCTTGGTAGTCCACACACGACCGGAGCGTGTGATCTTTCTTCTCTACAAAGAAGATTCCCGCACTGGCTGGGGAAGTAGATGGACGGATGAACCCCTATTGCAGGTTATCATCGATGTAGTTCTTCAGTGCCACTAACTCCTTCTCGGACAATGGGAAGATCCATCCGAACTGAATTTCTGCCAGGAAGAAGCTTGATTGGGCAGTCGTAGTCGTCGTGAGGAAGGAGTGTGTCCGCCCCTTGCTTGCTAAACACGTCCAAATATTCATGGTAGACTTGGGGTACTTTCTGACAGGAGTTAAGGTCAGAATCCAGACACATTAGGTTTGGGGAAGGCAGGGCGGACGTAGGAAAGCAATGTTCCCAGCAATAGTTGGACTGGAATTGGATTAATCCGGAACTCCAGGTGATCCAAGGGTTGTGGGCTTGGAGCCATGGCAGGCCTAGGATGGCTGAGAACAAGCGATTGCGTCCAGCCGGTCAGATAGAGTGGTGGCCAGCAAAGGTGGAGTCTCCTTAGATACTAGTCCTGACTTGATGCGAGACCCATCGGCTAAGAACACAGAGAAACTTTGTTCTTTGCGTTGGAGCAGAATTCCATGTTTGGCTGCAAAGTCCAGGTCAATGAAACAACTACAGGCCCCTGAGTCCACAATAGCCGTGACAGAGACTAACCTTCCGGGCAGTCGGAAGGAGATGGGAAGGACTAGGTGAGCTGGTTTGGCCGTCAGTAGTGTCTGTCCCATTGAGGAGCTGCAGAACCCTTTTGGGTGTTTGGCTGGGCACTCATGCATGTAATGGCCTGCTTTGCCACAGTAGAGGCAGAGGTTGCCTTGGAGCCTGCGTGCCCGCTCTTCAGGGGAAAGGGAAGACCAGACGGAGGCCTTGTGCGGTGCCGGCTTCTCCCACCTACGTTCATGCAGACGGCAACCTATCTGTATGGACAGCTGGATGAGGTCTTCCAACAAACTCGGGACTCCCACCCGAGTCAGTTCATCCTTAAGGTCCTCTGACAGGCCCAGCCGAAACTGGTGCCGAAGGACGACGTGGTTCTAACTGGTATCTGTGCTCCAGCTCCTGAAATCAGAGACATAGTCTTCGATGGGTCGGCCATCCTGCCGGAGGGAATGGAGAGCAGATTCGGCTGTAGCGGTTCGTTGAGGGTCGTCGTACAACTGCGACATGGCCTGAAAGAAGGAGGATAGGGTCTCCAGCCGTATGTCTTTGGTTTCCAGCCGATGATGGGACCAGGCCTGGGGCTGATTCTGTAACAGGGATATAACAAACCCCACCTTGGTATATTCCAACTGGAAGGTTAGGGGCTGGAGTGTGAAATAGAGCTGGCAGGCATTGCAGAAAGACCTATACTTGGTCCGATCTCCAGAAAACCTTTCTGGGGTAGGTAACCATGGCTCCAGAGCAGGCAGTGTAATGACAGAGCCAGGCTAGCTGTGGTTTAGATACCTGGGTGGAGGTCAGGACTTGCTCCTCGAGATGGGCATGTTTGCCCTGCAGGGACCTGATGGGTTGTGTGAGGTCCGTGAGGCGCTGGTTGACCTCAAGTAGGACAGAGGCCCCCCTTGCAGACTCAGCCATGGCTGTCAGATACTGTTACGTACCAGGTAGTGAGTCTGACAGCAGGGGATGGCCTCCCCTACTACCCCGGTTTGAGAGACCGCTGGGAGTGGGACAGCGGCTGCAGGAGCACGGGGAGGTAAGAGTGCCTGTGGTATTCCGGTAATGTCCACCAGCTGGAGGTCCATAGGATTGCTGGAGATAGAGATGACCTGCGGGGCAATAGATGCAGCCAGGAAGTAGCAATCCGGAAGGACTGGAGAAGACTTATGGAGCTGGCAGCTACGGAGGTCTGGATCGCCACAGACACTGGAGAAGAGTCGGGTGCAGGCAGGGTCGGCAATCGGCTGGCGGTGCAGTACAAGAGTTCAGGCAAGAGAATGGTCAAGTCCAAGCAAAGTTCGTTAACAGACTGGTGGTAGAAGTACAGAGGAATCAGGCAATCGGATGGTCGTAGGCAAGCCGGGGGGTCAGTGCAGGCGGAGATCAGACAAGGTCGGGACAAGCCAGTTCACAGGAACAGATAACAGGTTACGGGTCTCTCAGAAAACAGGACACACGCTGTAGATCATACAGCACTCACTGCAGGGTGCACTCAGCTTAAATGGAGCCGTTTGGCGCCGCTTCCGGCGAATGCACACAGGCGCGTGAAAAATCGCAAAAAGTGCCAACAGGTCCTTTGGCACAGGTCTTCTTCTAACACATAGTAATCTATTAAAAGAGTTCTCAAAAAGGGAGGCAAGATCAATTTATGAACTTGATACGCTACAGCTGAGAAGATTAAACGTAGACATTGATTTGAATTGTTTTTTGCCAAATTTTTAGGAACTTCTTTGCCTTTTTTGATATGATATAGTTTGATTACTAATGAGTGTAATAGGAGGTTGCACCAAGTTTTGAGGCTGAGAACATTTCTATTGGTCTGGAGTTCTGCTTTAAACATTGGTGTATATCGCTTTGGAAGATCAGTATTTATTTTGTAATGCTTACTGGGCACTTAAACCCCCCTTCTGCCCGGACCAATTTTCAGTTTTCAGCGCTGTCACTATTTGAATGACAATGCGACGTTGTACCCAAACAAAATTGGTGTCTTTTTTCCCCACAAATAGAGCTTTCTTTTGGTGGTATTTGATCACCTCTGCGGCTTTTATTTTTTGCGCTATAAACAAACAAAGAGCGACGATTTTGAAAACAGAACATTTTTCTTTTACTTTTTGCTATAATACATATCCAAAAATAAAAAATAAAAAAACAAATTCATTCATCAGTTTAGGCCGATATATATTCTTTTACATATTTTTGGTAAAAAAAAAAATCGCAATCGGCTTATATTGATTGGGTTGCGCAAAAGTTATAGCGCCTACAAGCTATGGACATTGGTTTATGGCGTTTTTATTCTTTATTTATTTTTTTACTGGTAATGGCGGCGATCTGCGATTTTTATCGGGACTGCGATATTGCGGTGGACTTCTCTGACGTTTTTGACACTTTTTTTGGGACCAATGACATTTATACTGTGATCAGATCTAAAAATAGACACTGATTACTGTATAAATGTCATTGACAGGGAAGGGGTTAACACTAATAGGAGGGGTTAAATGTGTTCCCTGTATGTGTTCTAACTGTGGGGGGGCGGGGCTAACAGGGGCATAACAGATGTAACTGATCCCGATCACAGGAATCAGTAGATCTGGCATGCCCCCCCTCACAGAACGGGAATCTGCCGTGTTTACATCGGCGGTTCCCTGTTCTGACTCTTTGTGACCAGATTGCGGGTCTCTGGAGGACATCGAGACCACCTGACCCGCGGGCACGCTCACGCGGCGTGCGCACAGCCAGCGGCGGCGAGATCGCGCCTGGCACGAGCCTAAGGGGAGGACGTCTATTGACGGCTTGCCCGCAATTTATATCCGCGCTGTAGCCGTCAATCGACTATAGTGCGGATACGAAGCGGTTAAAGATAATATACAGTACATATTTTATATGTTTTAACCACTTGCCGTCCGCCCACCGTCAAATGACGGTGGGGCGGAATGGCTATTGTTCCGGGTGGACGTCATATGATGTCGCCCCTTTAAGCTGGGATTGCGCTCGATCGGGCGCACGCATCCCGGCTCTGTCGGTGTCGGCATGTTCCCAGGACACACTGCGTCACCGACGGGGGTGAACAGCCATTGGACACACCAGAAGACGTTTGTTGAAAACGAAACGCGTTGGGTCCTGTCCCCCCGGTCCACTGCATCTGGATGTTTTCTATATCAGAGCTCTGTGTTACTTTTATACAATGTAAGTGTTTTTAACCACGCTTTTTTGAATAAATTTATAAACTGAATTACGCTATGGAGCACCTCTTTTCCTTTATGTCTTAAATCTGCTTGAGCGTTCTCATCCTGCATCACTGGCACAACTACCCCCAGGAGTGGATAAAGAGGATAAAGAGGTTTTGCTAAGAAAGTTCATATTATGTATTGTGGGAGATTAGCTTGTGGGGATCACTTTTCGGATGCAAATATTCGACATGGAGGACAGTTTCTTAAAACTCTGGTGGTTTGCCAGATTTATTATTTCAGGGTTACAAGTTCAAAACATAAACAAAAGCAGAAAACAAAACCTCGTCATCTGGTGCAGGACTAAACAAAACAGGTTCCTCTCTATACAGTATGGGACTGTCCCCGAAACTCTCAAAACATAAGCACAGTGCAAACCTTGTTTTTAGAGTCCAAATTAGCACACAGAGCTTTCCCAGCTCTCTCCAACTGAGATCCAGGACAGAGCTCAAGTGAGATCTCTTCCTCATTATTAAATGCAGGTGGAGAGGGGTTTGAGTAGACCAGAAAGTCCGGTGGCCGGCAAACCCCGGGTTGGACTCCCGCTTGTTGCCTCAAAATGATCGCATGAGAGGCAGCAAGTATCGCCCATCCATTGTCGTGCCTCGCATAACGTCACAGTATATAAGTCCTTAGACGGGGGGCATCCAATCCGCTTCTTGAAGACATTGAACAGACAAAATGTGTAGAGCGGGGCTTGTTGGATATGACATCACCACGTACATTGGAGTCCAAGCTCGCAGCCAGGAGCTGGCTCGGCTTTAAAGAGATACTCATATATACTAGTGTTGTTTATGCTACAGCTAAATGTAAGTGCGTGATTTTATGTTCTTAATAAAATAAATTGAAATAAAATAAAGAAATAAAAAACATTGAAACAAAATAAAATACATTTTAAATAAATAGTACATTTTACACAATTGTGTTTTCCCTTTCCTTCCTCTATAGCAGGGATATGCAATTAGCGGACCTCCAGCTGTTGCAAAACTACAAGTCCCATCATGCCTCTGCCTCTGGGTGTCATGCTTTTGGATGTCAGTCTTGCTATACCTTATGGGAATTGTAGTCCTGCAACATCTGGAGGTCCGCTAATTGCATATCCCTGCTCTATGGGCTTAATGCCGCTGGGAAGTGAGAGTTCTCAGTAATATAGTAGTGGATTGGAAGTGGTGCTTCTCTGCTATAATACAGATAAAAATGCTTTATGTTGGTGTTTTCTATGCTAGCATTAAGTTCTGGTGAATGATACAGGGTGGGCCATTTATATGGATACACCTTAATAAAATGGGAATGGTTGGTGATATTAACTTCCTGTTTGTGGCACATTAGTATATGTGAGGGGGGAAACTTTTCAAGATGGGTGGTGACCATGGCGGTCTCCCGATCTGACCCCCTTAGACTTTTATCTTTGGGGTCATCTGAAGGCAATTGTCTATGCTGTGAAGATACGAGATGTGCAGCACCTGAAAGTACGGATACTGGAAGCCTGTGCTAGCATTTCTCCTGCGGTGTTGCTATCAGTGTGTGAAGAGTGGGAGAAGAGGGTTGCATAGACAATCCAACACAATGGGCAGCACATTGAACACATTTTATAAGTGGTCAGAAACTTGTAAATAACTAATAAAAGAATAAAGTTACGTTAAAACCAAGCACGCCATTGTTTTTCTGGTGAAATTCCCAAAAAGTTTGATGTGTCACATGACCCTCTTCCTATTGAAAAAACAAAAGTTGGATTCAAAATGGCCGACTTCAAAATGGCCGCCATGGACACCACCCATCTTGAAAAGTTTCCCCCCTCACATATACTAATGTGCCACAAACAGGAAGTTAATATCACCAACCATTCCCATTTTATTAAGGTGTATCCATATAAATGGCCCACCCTGTATAATAAACCTGGTGATGGTGATCAATAGAGGTGTTTGTCACAAGGAGAGTATAACAACAGGAATTTTATCATGGAAACGTTTTTGTGGAATGTCACATTTTTTGTCATTGTCTAAAAGTATATACTGGTGTTCAGAAGTTTTCTGCATATGTTTATGGGAAAGTGAAAGACTAAACGTATGCACTGGACACTTAAATTTATTTACAGTATTTATTATTTTAGTATTTTTGTTGCAGAATATTATTTATGCACAGGATACTTTGTATAATTTATGGGATTTATGATAATTTATATGAGAGTAGGTGTTTTTGGAAATTAATTGACATCACACATTTTTTTTATTTTATTTATAATTATTTATTGATTATAGCACACTTAAAAATATGAATTATAATTGATATTACATACATTTTTTGGATGAAATAACATTTGTTAATTTGTTTTTCTTTTTGGAAAAGTGCTGTCTTATACTGTTGTCCATTTTTTCGGTGAGATTTATACACCACACAATGTAACTTTTGTTAAAGCGTAACTCCACTTATGTTGAGAAAAAACATTCCTTCCTGTGTGATTTATGTATGTTGCAAGGATTTGATCAAACTTTGTTGCAGATTCCTACCTTGTGTTATTCTGAAGAAATCCATGTGCTTCTCTGTGCCCATGTGGGAAAGTGAGTCTAATGGGAGTGGTTACATAATTATCAATCAGCTGTACAACTTCAGGGCACTAATGAGGAAAGCTGCTGGGCCTGCATCCCTTTAGACGTCTTCCTATTGGGAGTATCTCACCAAAAATAAGATTTTTATTCCAGGGGATGCCTGAAATCTGACATGTATCTTAATACAGACTTCTGGGAAAATTGGAGAGTCAATCACACAAGCAGGAAATTATGTCTCTGGGTGGTATTCTGTACACATTCTGAATACAGAACACCCACAGTTAGCCATTAGACTTGTGAATGGCTGAAAATTTTGTTTTTTTTAGTTTTTTTCAATTTTTTTGGACATTCGGAAATGTGAAAAATTTGGAATTTGGAAATTAGAGAATTCAGAAATCTGAAATTCAGAAATTTGCGGTAATTCGGGAATTGCGGAAATTTGCGGTAATTCGGCAATTGCGGTAATTTGGAAATTCGTAAATTCACAGTAATTCGGCAATTGCAGTAACTGCAGTAATTTGGAAATTCGGCAATTGCGGTACCTGCCGAAAATCCGAAATTCGGAAATTTGAAAGTAACAAAGAACATTTGAAATAATAATAAATAACTATTAAATTATAGATATTGGAATTTCCTTGAAAATTTGGTTGTTAGTGAACTTAAATACGAAATGTATCACTAACAGCCATATCTTCAAGGAAATTCTAATGCCTATAATTTAATAGCTATTTATTATTATTTCAAATGTTCTTTCTTATTTCCAAATTTCCGAATTTCCAAAATTCGGAAATTCGGAAATAAGAAAGAACATTTGAAATAATAATAAATAACTATTAAATTATAGATATTGGAATTTCCTTGAAAATTTGGTTGTTAGTGAACTTAAATATGAAATTTATCACTAACAGCCATATTTTCAAGGAAATTCCAATACAAATAATTTAATAGTTATTAATTAGTTAGTTATTATTTCAAATGTTCTTTGTTATTTTAGAATTTTAGAATTTCGGATTTTTGGCTGTTCCGATTGCCGAATTTCCGCAATTACCGCAAATTTCTGCAATTACCGCAATTACTGCAATTGCCGAATTACAGTGAATTTCCGAATTACCACAATTGCTGAATTACCGCAAATTTCCTAATTACCACAATTGCCGAATTACCGTGATTCGGAAAACCAAAATTTCGGAAAAATTCTGAAATTCAGAATTCGTCCGAATTGCCGAATTTTGCAAAATTTCAGTAAAAATTAAATTCGGAATGAAACGAATTGCACAAGCCTATTAGCCGTATTGCATTGCATTTTCAGAAAAAGACAGCGGCTGCAGATTGAAAAGGAAAGGTAATCTTTACATAACAATAACTTTCAATTATAATATGATTTCTGTTGCAATTGTATACACCATATTATTTTTTCTTTATTTGCTATTTTTTTTCCCCACGGAAGTGGAGTTACCCTTTAAGTAAGCAGCTTCACCCTAGAAAGCAAGAAGAGAGGGTTTTCTGGTGCGCAGATTTCTTTAATTAAATTAACATACGGTAATACTGTACTGCTAGGGTGACAGTAGGTTAAAAATAAAGAAAGAAATAAGTAAAAAAAAAATTTAAAAAAAATGTAAAAAACATTATAATTTTTTTCTTTTTAACTCACTGTCACCAGTCAGTGTCCCTAATCTCCACCATCCACTTAAAGTGTCCTTAATCACCGCCACACCAATTACAGTGTCCGTGATCACTGCCACACCAGTTGCGGTCTCCATGATCATTGCCACACCAGTTACGGTGTCCGTGATCACTGCCACACCAGTTACGGTGTCTCTGATCACCACCATGCCAGTAACGGTGTCCCTGATCTCTGTCACACCATTCATATTGTCCCTAATCACAGCCACCCACTCACAGTGTTGCTAATCACCGCCGCACCACTCACAATATCCGTTATCACCGCCACACCAGTTATGGTGTCCGCGACCATTGCCACACCAGTTACGGTGTCTGTGATCATCACCACACCAGTTACAATGTCCGTGATCACCACCACACCAGTTACAATGTCCGTGATCACCACCACACCAGTCTCAGTGTCACTGATCACTGCCACATTATTCATAGTATGTACATCAAAAAATGTGCAGCGCTTATGTACATAAACTACAGTACAACCACTGATTAAAGTGATAAGTGCATAAAATGCATGGACATAAATACCCATAAACCATAGGATGATGTTACAACCACCCGATAACATAAACTATGATAACATATGAGTTCGTCCACCATTCAGGGACTGTCTTAGTCCAGATAATATATAGTAAATGTGTACAATCTTGGGAAGAGAAAAGTCCACAAATATTTGGACGTAAGCAATGTGCAGAAATAATCCACCAACATGCAAGGTGAAACCGCCACCAGATATGGATGAGGTACTCTTACCAGATGTATCTGGTTAAATGCGCACAAATCTTATCGGGCACAGACACCAAGGACATCCAGCATCCACGGAGTAGGATAGGGACAGGAAGCCACGTCATCCAAACACTTCAGGAGGCCATACACCAGATAGGGGAAAAGATGAGGGGATCCGGGTAGTATCACCAAGAACCTCAGCAAAAATAAATAGTTACATAGTGTGATACTGTTTTACCAGGAAAGGTTTATTAAAATAATTTCACTTACATGCTAAAAATCTTGTATCGAGCACATGGAATTCCAAGCTTGCAAATAAAATTGGCACTGTAGATGGGAGCAGGATCGCCTACCTACGATCCTGCTCCCATTTACTATGTAGCTATTTATTTTTGCTGAGGTTCTTGGTGATACTACCCGGATGATATCACCTGTGATGTATTTCAGTTAACCTGCAAACCTGGCCTGTTAGTGGGTTCCGATGACAGGAGTTTAGAACCACTGTTGTAGACTTTATAACTTTCACACAGACTAAATGATATGCACTGATTTTGGTTATTTTAACCAAATAAATGTAGAGAAATATATTTTGGCTTAAAGTGAATGTAAACCCTTACATATACCCAGTGAAGTGAACAGCCTCAGATTATACACAGAGATGAAACAAATATTCCTACACAAGTTTTACATGTGCTGTATATTTGCTGCCTTCAGCTTTTTATATTCTTTAGAAAGTTTAGATTGTATTAGGAGATTTTCTCTTCCTGTTCAGCACTGGAAGTGAAGTCTGGGCACACAGCCAAGACAGCTGATTGGAGGAAAGGCACAAACCCCCACTCCACAGAAACTCTCAGAGCTGTTCGGTGAATAGTTTAGTTGTCTGCTAATCTATTTATAGCAACCTTCCCGAAACAAATTTCAGCCTGGTTGTATCTCCTGTGACGGAGAAGTTATCATGCTGATAACAGAAGAAAGAAGCAAGAGAAAGCCACGGGACTTAGTGCTTTGAAGAAAGAGAAAAAATAATACAGATATATGTGCCCAGCTCAAATTTCATGAATCGGGTTTACATCCAATTTAAACTTATGAAGAAATGGTATTTATTTTATTTACAAACAGGAAGAAAAACATGTTTTTTCAAAATGTTCAGTTTTTTTTCTGCTTATATAACAAAAAAAATGAAACAACAGTGGTGATAAAATACCACCAAAAGAAGTCTTTATCTGTCTAAAAAATGATAAAAATGTAATTTGGGTACAGCGTTGCATGCCTGAGTAATGGTCATTCAAAGCATGCTAGCGCTGGAAGCTGAAAAATGGCCTCGACTGGAGGGGAGTGATAGTGTGCGGTTAACTTATAATTAATAACTAATAGAGGTTGTTAACTAATAATGACAAGCCCATAATACCGTTAACAACACAGGGAGTGCAAATGGGAGAAAAGGACACAGCTTTGTCACCCTGTAGCAGTAAGTGCCCGAGCAAGGTCCTTTATAGCAGGATTACCAGGTATCAATTTAATAAAATCAATAGGTTTAAATATTTTGAAAAATTACTTTTGAAATGAGGACATTGACAGTTTTTTTTGTTTTTTTTTATATTTTCATTTTTATCATTTTCCAAAAAATTACAAAGTAATGTAAGCAAACAGAAAATAGAATAAAATATAATAAAATTACAAAGAAGAAGCTATAACAAGCAATCTGACGGTACAAGCACCAATACATGTTCCTTTTAACGTTTCAAAAAGTTTGGGTACCAAAATAATATCTGATTTTGGAGATATTACTATGTTTAGTCTTGAATAGAGTTGAGCGAACACCTGGACGTTCGGGTTCTGCTGGTCCGTCCGAACTTCGGGACAAAGTCCGGGTCCGGGTCCGGACGGAACCCGAACGATCGCACGGACAGCCTGCCTGGTCGTCTTGGGCTTGCAGGTCCACAAGCGAGTTGAGATAAGTTCTGATTTGTATCATTATAGAGGTTTTAGTCTATAATAAAACCATGGGTTTGAAAAACTTTGCAATTTTCCTTGTACATAACCACGAACATGGCAGTCTAACGAACAATATCGAAGAAGAAACATTAAAATAATATAAAATAAGATAAAAGACAAACGAATGTAATGAAACATTAAAAAACCTTTTACTATTTTTACTTTTATATTTTTTTTTGTTTTTTTTGACAGTTACAGGAGTAAAGTTTTCATTAAAAAGTTTTATAAATTTGGATAACTAAAATAAT
>BLSH010527086.1:329173-343541 GCA_018402905.1 Glandirana rugosa | reverse complement strand
AAGTTATGAGGAAAGACTACAGGCACTGAACTTGTTCTCTCTGGAGAAAAGACGCTTGAGAGGGGATATGATTTCAATGTACAAATACTGTACTGGTGACCCCGCTATAGGGGCAAAACTATTCAGCGCAAGGGAAAACAAGAAAACACGCGGCCATTCACTAAGAATGAAAGAAAGGCGTTTTAACCTTAAGATGCGTAGGGGTTTCTTTACGGTAAGAGCAGTGCGAATGTGGAATTCGCTTCCAGAAACAGTGGTTTCTGCTGGTAGTATGGAAAATTTTAAAAAACTATTAGATGCACACCTAAGGGACCACAACATTGGGGGATATACAACGTATTTCTGACATAAAAAAAAAAAAAACACACACATGGGTTGGACTTGATGGACTTGTGTCTTTTTCCAGCCTCACTGACTATGTAACTATGTAATCACACAAACAGGATATTACACTTCCGGGGGCTTTTTTAAACCAACGGTGTACAGAATGCCTCAAGGTTGCCATGTTGCATTGATTTTGCAGAACATTACAGCAGATGCAGAATGAAGAGGAAAGGTAATGTGCTTGTGCCGCAATTGTATATTTTATTGGCTATACTTTTTTATGAAAGTGGAGAATCACCCTTTAGGTGATTTCTGTCAGGAAGTGAGGAAACATCTTCCTGACAAGTACAGAGACAACCTTAAAGAGGTTGTAAACCTCCAAACCCCCCCCCAAAAAAAAACTGCAAGACAAAGGCATAATGAGCTAGTGTGCATCGCATACTAGCTCATTATGAAATACTTTCCTTAGAACGATGCCCTGCAGTGGCACCAGCACAGCACTGACATGACCAACATCTTTCCCGGAGTTATTTCCGGGTTTGCAGGCTCCAGCGCTGTGATTAATGCCATCTGTACCGGACGCGCAGGTGCCGCCTGTCACGGGCCCTAAAGACACGGTACGAGCGGGCTGTTCCTTCAGTGCGCATGCGCCAATGACGTTGGCAGCAGCGTATATAGTAAATATCTCCTTAACGGTGCAAGTTTAGGAGATATTTACAGTACCTACACGTAAGCCTTACTATAGGCTTACCTGTATATAATATTAAAGAGGGAGACTTTACTTCCTCTTTAAAAACTTTACCAAAGCTCTAACCGTTCCCTACTCTAGCCAAAATAAAAAAAATGGGCAATAGTTCCACTTGGTGCTAGTGGACAACCAGTTTGTCAACCAGTTTGTACAGTTTTTTTTTCATACTGTAGCACCCTCTACTAGTTCAAGTATAGGAAAACAATAGTCTGGCTCAGAGCTAAACTTGAGCCATGGAATCCGGGTCAGGGTTATTATAGGTTAGGCCAGCATGACTCATACAGACAGCCCACTGGTTCCTCCCCTTGGCTCTGGAAAGTTAAAGAATAGTCTGGAACTAGTGGGCAGAGGTGAGAAGGAGCTGTTCTGGATATTTAGGGGCCCTTAGCCAACCCCCAAGAAGTGGGCCTGGCAGGGGATTAAGGAGCCCTTAAATAGATATTGGTCATGCTGGGAAGGGAGTCAGGTGGAAGATGGAGAAGCGGTGCTGAAAGAGTCTGTCGGTGGCCCTTGAGGGACCCCTGCTGAGAGGGGTTTTACCTTGGGACAGAGCTCAGATGACTGACCTAAAAGGATCCTATCACAGGAGACACTTGGAAGGAGCAGATCAGCATGGTGCAGGGACAGACAAGGGTAGAGACTGCCACATATAGCAGGTTTCTCTTGAAGACAGCGGTGTGCTTAAGGGCCAGGTCCGTCTGTCCGTTTTTTCAGGCGGACCTGAATGGAGCTCCCATGCACCCCTATGGAGCAGAGATGTGTCCGCTGACACCCGTGGCTCTCCGAACCTCTCCGCTTCCGTATAGTATGACGGAGGAAAACCCTATTTTTCCTTCCGTCTGCGAAACGGATCGGATGGCAACGTACAGATCCGTTGTCATCCGATTTCCTATAGGGGAGAGCGGGAGCTCTGACGGATCAATCTCTGAGTCCAGAGACGGATCCGTCATCTGTTGGCTCAGCGAGGATCAGCGGAGTCAAACGGAGCCCGCTAGTGGAACGGCCGCGTGAAACCAATCTAAGTCTTTATTCAACCTTGCCCTGTGAGATCTCCAGTGTGTCAGTTGGGTAGACTGGGAAGAATAAGCAGCCAGGTGGGCTGGTGAAGTGGCAGCCAGATGGGCTAGCATTTCTGCGAGGAGTAGAGCTGGGATCAGTGTCTACAGGGAAGCAGAAGGTGTTGCAGGAAGCAGCTCGCTCAACATGTGCTACTTTTCCAAGGGACTGAAAGTTCCTAGCCTGTAAGATGCTGTTACTTAGCTAACAAAAAGACTGTTAGTTCCTAAAAGAGTGAACCCAGCACTGTGAGCTGTAAATAGGGAGGGAGTTGTCCCTGGTTCTGTTGTCATTGTCAAGTTGGGCATCCCATAATTCCTACCCCATCCAAGTTATTATCCTCTAATAAAACAACAAAAACAAGTCAAAAGACTATTTCTGTGTCTGGATGCAAGAAGAAAATGCTATCCTACAGAGGGTAGTGCTACAATACCATGAAATGATCTTTATGCCCATGGCTTCCTGCAGACACCCCTCACCACTCATTTGTGGGTGGTCAATTCACTGGGTTGGGTACAACCATTGGATTCAAAATGAGGCTAACTCCTGGGGTGTTTACCCTCCGCATGAGCACTCTTGGCAATGCAAGCATAAATAAATGGTTATATTGGATTTATTTATTGATCTAATTTCCCTGGTTAGCATGTAGCCCTGCACTATACATTAAGTACCAAACTATACTGCCAAGATTATAATTGATTTGATTACTTTTAGAATGTTTTGGACTAAATTAAGCAAATGCATGCCCTCAGAACTGTTAAATGCAATATTGTATACTTTCCAGCTGAAAATTCCTAAACAGTACAACAGCTCCAATTCCACAGAACTGCCTTTAAACAATGACATATTCTACTGGAGGAGCCGTATATGTGAAATCTGTCACCCCATCCCCCATGTGCAGTATTACTCTCTCCCATAAGACAAACCTCCCACCCACCTTTGTAAAGCCCACTATCACCCTTCCCCCTCTGCATGTAAAACTTTATTTTCTTGTTTCCTCTCCATATTCAGTTTCCTGCTTCCACCTTGTTCCCCAGGGTTCAGGATCCCTACGTTTAACTCCCTATCCCTTTGTGTTCAGGGTGCTAATTTTTCTTTCTTTCTCAAGTGTGTGCAGGATCCTCTCCCCCCATGCATGTATTTAGAAGTATTTAATGCATGCAATCTATATATGGAATTATTTGCCATAATAAATATATTCCATTTTTTTAATTCCAGTCACTCTCTGATATTTCATCACGCTTCTTACAAGTGCACCATGCCCCAGTCTCAGACTGTATTTTGGATGGATATAATGATGCCACTGGTCCTTTGTAATTCTTCTCATTTCCCTTAGTTGTTGTCTCATTGTGCTTTCTATATTTGTACTAAAAGGTGCAGTACCCGCTGGGCTGGGCAGTGTGCTGAATGAGATGCAGACACAACTAGACCCCAGATGCAGAGCCAGATAAAGACCAAATTGGCCCTGGCCAAGGTAGCAGCTGCAGTCCCTCCTCCATCCATGAATTTCAGGTTTATGTATTCAATGTACTCATGGATACAAACAAGGCCTGGGATAAGGGGTGGGCGAAAGGGGAACTTGCCCTGGGTACAGTATGCTAGCATGGTGGTGGGGAGCACCGGTGGGCTACTACAGTGTTGGCGATCACTAGCACTGAGCACTTTTGCTGTCGGGTGTCCCTAAGTCACAGATGCACCGATGATCAACACTGTAAAAGCTAGTATCTCTCAAAGCCAGCTGCATGTTTTTAGCAACAGTAGTGTTAGAGCATCGAGAGAAGTTTCCTGTAGGCTCCTCTTCATTTCTAAAGTAAAAGCAGGAGAACCCTGGGAAGAAGGAGATCTCTAAGTCCGAGGTCCCAGTGTCCAAAAGCTGTGCTTGGGGCAGAAATAAGTTGTGCTAGAAGAGGGAGGGAGAGATTTTTGCTAGGAGTGAGTAAGAGGATTTTTTGCTGATGAGAACTTGGAGGTGAGAGCATTTTTTATTGGGGGGGGGGGTGGATAGGATCTGTGCTTCTAGGGAGAATTTGGGGGAGGGGGGGTATTTGTGTAAGAAGGAGGGGTCTGGGGGGATTTATACCAGAAAGGGGAATATGAAGGGAGGATTTGTGCGGGGGGGGGGAGGGAAGGATTGTGCTGGAAGGGGGTATATGGGGATAATGATTTGTGCAGCTCAGTGTACAATCCCAGGATATGTGGGATTTGTACATGGGAATTACATAACCTCCTGACCAGGCCAATGAATAGGGCCAAAGATTCTGAACCCGGCAAGGGAACTCATGGATGTTGCATCACTGGAGGGGAGGTGTATGGGGCGATTAAGGTTGGCCATAACTCACTGCCCCAGAGCTCATAGGGTCTGAATCACCCTTTTAATTTCCATATTTCCCGGGAGGGTGGGTTATTGTTGGGATGTCCCTACAATTGTTCCTGACCTTCTGTCTATCTTGAAGTTTTGGGTTTTTTACCCACCTTGTACTATTCACAATCCTCCTGTTATATATTAATATAACATAAAAAAGTGAGAAATACAAAGAGAGAGTCATAATGTCTGCAGTAGATGTGCAGACCTAAGAACTCAAATGCGAATCTCCAAAATATTGAAGAATGTGTGGGGTGATTTGACTTTTCAGAAATCACCAAATGCTGTATTATTGGTTTGGATGGAAGCTGTTTGTTGGGTAAGGAAAAACATTAAAGCACAATACCAAGTTTCTGTTTTGTGTCTATATACTGTCCAGAAGACAAGCCATATGTGCCAAACTATGACTACAACATGGTGCAACTGTTCCCAGGCTAATGAGCTCCTGGAGCCTGAACCTAAGCCCATCTTCAATTTAGCAGATTTTTATTTTGTATTACATTGTGTACAAATCAATGTGCACTTTTTCCTATTCTTCCACGCTATAGATATTGGGATATATGTCATAAACCAATCCTTATTGTCTTATCAGAGTCCAAGTGCTGGTTTATGACCGGGGGCTGCTGCTGTGCAAGAGTTCACCATTGAACTCTATTAAATTCAAAACTCAAACTATTGCTGCGCCACCCTACTAGCATATAATCAACTAAACATAAAGTGACTGGTGCTGTGTGATATGTGCAAAAAATCATACACTTAAATGACACATGCTATGCTGTGTATAACACATGTAATGAATGCATTAGTCCATTCGAAAAGTCCATAAAAAAATAAATAAAGTGCTCAGTGCTCCACAGAAGTGCTCAATTGCATTCCGTTGTGCTCAGTGCCAGCCCCCTCTTGTGGCCCCACTCACCAGAAAACATGGACCCCCAGCTTTTCAGTCTGGGGGTCAAAGCAGACTTTTGACTGGTGATGATGTAAATGGCAATGCAGAGGATCGTTTCTATCAAGCTGCTGCGGCATCACTTTTCCACATATTATCTCAAAAGGAAAAGAACAAGCTCCATAGTGAAGTACTTGCTAGAAAGTTTATTTGCGCAGAGCAAAAAACGTACTTACAAGAAGTCTGATAAATCCCGCTTTGACACAAGAACAGTCAGTGTAAACAGTGTGCGGCGTCTGGCTCCGGCGTGCGTTCCACCACGGGCGGACGTGACGTCAATGAGTACGGAGGACCGGAGATGACGTCAACGCGTTTCACTCTCCACAACGAGCGTCATCACGGACAACTCCTCCGATTCACCGCCTCCATTTTGACGTCCGGAGGGTCACCACCCCCTACCGGCCGCACCAATCAAAAAATTCGACCATGTTCCCATGGAGATCAAACTAATGCTCAAAGACCAGTCCACTGAACTCATAACGCAAACAACGTCCCCCAGTGGTGGATTCTAAATATAAGGCACCCTTAGTATGGTAGCCAAGATTGAAATTAATTTACAAAAAGAATAAAACAATAAAAACATATGTCAAACGGGATCCCTTAAAATCAAATCTAGTCATAAACATTTACAAAAATGCATGTAAGAATAAAAGTAAAATTAAAAATAAAAATAAAAAAATATTTAAATTTAAATAAATGAAAAAAATGTGTAAAGTCAAAAAGGAAAACAATATATTAAATTAATAGAAGATTATGCATTTAAAATTGTGTGTTACTTATATAAAGGAATATATGGAGAAAAAGAAGAAAAAGATGTCTTCTATATGAATACATCATGTGTACCCATTCTGAAACAGGTATTTCTTATAATTCAAAGGAACCCATGGTTGAATCAAGACCCTACCAATTGGATAAGAAACAGTTTATGTCCAGATCTAAGTTGAGTGCCTGCGCATCCATAGTGCCCAGTCACTGGATCCACTGGGTCTCGTTTTGTGAGACCGCCCTGGGAGATTACCTCCCCTCCAATGTCTTTCAATCCTGTCTATACCACAGAAAAAAAGTTTACTGGGGTCCCTGTCATGGACAAGCCTGAAATGATTAGATAAGCTATGGTATCTATAGCCCTTCCTTATATTATTGACGTGTTCTCTGAGTCTCACTCGTAACTTATGGGTTGTGCGCCATACGTATTGGAGACCACAGGTACACGTCAATAAATAAGTAATGTGACGCGTGTCACAAGTAATGAATTTATTAATTTTGTAAGTTTTTCCCCCTATTGTAGATTCAAAGGTGGTGGTCTTACCTTTTCTTGTTGCTGACGTTTTACATATGGTACACCTCCTGCAACTGAAAAAACCCACCTTATCCAGAAAGGTGCAGGTCTTTTTCGGGGGGTCCACCACATTATGTGCTATTTTCACCCGTAACGTTTGGGGTCTGGTGTAGATAAACTGGGGCCTTTTGGGAAGGATTTTCTGAAGATCACTATCCCTGAGTAACATAGGCCAATGTTGTCTCACAATCCCATTCAAGTTGTTTGTATTCCCTCGTGTATTTTGTCATGAACGCTATACCATAATCCCCCTCCCTTTTAGTTTAAGGCTGAAAGAGGTCTTCCCTATTTTGATCCCTAATCTGGTTCTTTGTCCTTATAAGATTCTCTCGCTCATATCCTTTCTCAACATATCTTTCGACAATGATGTTCGCTTGTTCATCAAAATCTCTAATGGAATCACAGTTATGCCTAATTCTAAGCAATTGCCCCCTGGGGATATTAATTAGCCACTTAGGATGGTGACACCTCCCCAGGGGTATATAACCGTTTCGATCAACCTCTTTGAAAAAGGTATGGGTGTTCAACTGATTGCCATTTTTGTATATGTTTAGGTCCAGGAAATTAATGGATTCACTGTCGATCACCTCAGAGAAGGAGATGCCATACGGATTCCTCCCCATCTCCCCGATGAAATCGACCAACGAGTCCCTCGATCCCTCCCAGATGATCAAAATGTCATCAATAAATCTCTTATATAGTTTCAATTGAGGGATGGACCTTCCAAAAAGGGCATCTTTCTCCCACCAACTCATGAAAATATTGGTCACTGAAGGGGCGTACTTAGCCCCCATGGCCACTCCTTTTTTCTGCCTAAAAAACTTTTTATTATGCCAGAAATAGTTCTGGCTCATTGCTCGTTCAAGTAATGACACAATAAACCCAACTTGCTCTCTCTTCAAGTCAGTGCTGTCCAACGCCCATTGTACAGCACTGATGGCATGATCTTGTTGAATATTTGTGTAGAGTGAATTAACATCCACACTTGCTAACAAAAACTATTTCTCCATTACCACAGTTCTCAGGATTCCAATAAGATCCTTACTGTCCTTGAGATAGGAGGGGTACTTAGTGGTTGGAGGAAAGAGTCTATATATTCTCCAGACCTAGAGAACAATGACTCAACCCCACTAATGATTGGTCTCCCTGGAGGTTTCAGGGGGTTCTTGTGCATTTTGGGAAGCTGATAAATTACCGGTATTTTAGGTGCATCTGGAACAATGTACCAGGCTTCTTTTTTATTCAGAATACCGGTCTTTGATGCCCCCTTGATCATTTTTGTGAGTTGTTTTTTATATTTAAACGTTGGATCACTTTTGAGTTCCTCATATGTTTATCGTCTACCAACCTATTAAGTTCATCTAAGTAGTCCTTTTTGTTTAAAATTACTAAACCCCCTCCTTTATAAGCGGCTCTAATAAATGAGCGAGAATGAGAGAACACATCAATAATATAAGGAAGGGCTATAGATACCATAGCTTATCTAATCATTTTAGGCTTGTCCATGACAGGGACCCCAGAAAACTTTCTTTCTGTGGTAAAGACAGGATTGAAAGACATTGGAGGGGAGGTAATCTCCCAGGGCGGTCTCACAAAACGAGACCCAGTGGACCAGTGACTGGGCACTATGGATGCGCAGGCACTCAACTTAGATCTGGACATAAACTGTTTCTTATCCAATTGGTAAGGTCTTGATTCAACCATGGGTTCCTTTGAATTATAAGAAATACCTGTTTCAGAATGGGTACACATGATGTATTCATATAGAAGACATCTTTTTCTTATTTTTCTCCATATATTCCTTTATATAAGTAACACACAATTTTAAATGCAAAATCTTCTATTCATTTAATATATTGTTTTCCTTTTTGACTTTACACATTTTTTTCATTTATTTAAATTTAAATATTTTTTTATTTTTATTTTTAATTTTACTTTTATTCTTACATGTATTTTTGTAATGTTTATGACTAGATTTGATTTTAAGGGATCCCGTTTGACATGTGTTTTTATTGTTTTATTCTTTTTGTAAATGAATTTCAATCTTGGCTACCACACTAAGGGTGCATTATATTTAGAATCCACCACTGGGGGACGTTGTTTGCGTCATGAGTTCAGTGGACCGGTCTTTGAGCATTAGTTTGATCTCCATGGGAACATGGTCAAATTTTTTGATTGGTGCGGCCGGTAGGGGTGGTGACTCTCCGGACGTCAAAATGGAGCCGATGAATTGGAGGAGTTGTCCGTGATGACGCTCGTTGTGGAGAGTGAAACGCGTTGACGTCATCTCCGGTCCTCCGTACTCATTGACGTCACATCCGCCCCTGGTGGAACGCACGCCGGAGCCAGACGCCGCACACTGTTTACACTGACTGTTCTTGTGTCAAAGCGGGATTTATCAGACTTCTTGTAAGTAAGTTTTTACTCTGCGCAAATAAACTTTTTAGAAAGTACTTCACTATGGAGCTTGTTCTTTTCCTTTTGAGATAATATGTGGAAAAGTGATGCTGTAGCAGCTTGATAGAAACGATCCTCTGCATTGCCATTTACATCATATCACCAGTCAAAAGTCTGCTTTGACCCCCAGACTGAAAAGCTGGGGGTCCATGTTTTCTGGTAAGTGGGGCCACAAGAGGGGGCTGGCTCTGAGCACAACGGAATACAATTGAGCACTTCTGTGGAGCAGTGAGCACTTTATTTATTTTTTGGTGGACTTTTCGAATGGACTAATGCATTCATTACATGTGTTATACACAGCATAGCATGTGTCATTTAAGTGTATGATTTTTTTGCACATATCACACAGCACCAGTCACTTTATGTTTAGTTGATTATATGCTAGTAGGGTGGCGCAGCAATAGTTTGAGTTTTGATTTTTCTCCTATTCTGCTTTTTGCTAGTTTCACCTCTCTTTAGCTTATTAGCTTCTAATAGGGTTATTGAAAGAGAACAGTCCATACCCCAGATAGTTGTAGGGAATGTGAAGTGGCCCCACATTTTACAGAAGGCCTCTGTGGAGTTTATTTGAAACATATTAATTTTCTGAATATATCCATTGATAGCAAGGAACTTTGAAAATATAACCTCTTAGCTCTACCTTCTCTTTCCATTTGCTTTGAGTTTCGGTTCACACTGCCACGACCTGAAAGTCATGCAACTTTGCCAGGTGACTTCCTGGAGATTTGCTGGCAACTTGAGTATTACTTGATGCGACTTGATGTGACTTTGAAACAACTCTAAAGTAACTTTCAGGGAATGCCTGGGTAATCTTCCTGTAATGTCGGATCCAATCACATCAATCCTCATAGATGAGGATCTGACTTGGAGGTGACTTCCATTAAAGTCTATGGGCACAAGTCGGATAGAAGTCGTCTTGAACTACAGTAGTAGATGAACTATTATGATTATTTTCTAAAGATGGAGCGATTTCAGTAGTGCTATTTAAGACAGCTCTCACGCGTCAGAACCCTCTCCAATGTTCTTTCATAGATGCTATGATCAGCCGAGACCACTACTCAATATCAGAGATTTAGTCTCACCTTCACATGCATCAAACCTCTAAATACCAACTTGCTCCCTTTAAACCCTGGATATCGGTCCTAGATAAGGAAGATGCTCCGGAAAAGATCCTGTCAGGATATCAGAAAGTCCGGTCTCTGGTAGTTTGTGAATCGTGGAGAGAGACTCGACTCAAGATCACTCACGGGCGTACTATCCTTTCCGTCATAATCCAACGGACTCTTTTCATTCCCCCTGCCCAGGGTGTGCCATCTCCAGGCCAACTCTATTCCACCAGCTGTGGGACTGCCCTCCTTCTGGGACCAGGTTCTAAAATATATTGGCAAAATCTATCAAATCTCTGTACCTAAAGCCCCATGCTCTGTGTCTTTAGTTGCAACACCCTTGTTTCACCACCAACTCCCAATCCTAAAAATCTCCCCCAATGGGCCCATATATGTCCCCTGGTGTTGCATAGAACTATCATGCAAGCATGGATCAATCCTACCCTGCACCAATTGATGGCAGTAAAGCAGGCGCTTTATTTTTATAGAAAAGCTGGACACTGTCACCCAAAATTTCATATCCATGAGACACTTCAACACCAGGTGGCACCGCTACATGGAGCACTCTTTCTCTATTGAGGAGATTTCCCCTCATATGAAGCCTCTCTGTTACACTGACTGGTATCTATGAGCTGATCTGGCCAACTCACTGGACAAACTTAAAATTCGGGATTCCCCCGAGTCTCAGGTCCCCTTTTCTTCCCCCCCTTAGACATTCCAAACTTTATTGCTGCATTTAGTAATTGCCTGTCTCATTTATTCAGTTGCCAATTTATCTGCTTCCACTTC
The DNA here is from genome assembly GCA_018402905.1 of Glandirana rugosa. NCBI lineage: Eukaryota > Metazoa > Chordata > Amphibia > Anura > Ranidae > Glandirana > Glandirana rugosa. The sequence continues at coordinate 332,414 of BLSH010527086.1, read as the reverse complement.
TCAGGTCCCAGATCCTGTTTCTTTGCACTTATCTCAAGCTAGCAATTATCCTGCTGTGGGTCATAATGTGGCCTAATGTATGAAAATGTTTTTATATGCCTTCTTTTATTATGTACAGCAAATGTGTTATGGTTTGTTCCGAAACCTTCGTTGAATATTTGTACAGCTATCTTTTTCTCAAAAATTAATAAACATATTTTTTTTTTTTTAAAAAAAGACAGCTCTCATTGACTAATATGGTATTTCACATGTCATGCGACTTGGGGTCTCACAAGTCAGATCCCAAGTCGTGGAAGTGTGAGAGCATCACAGAAGAGCCTGAGAGCTGGCAATAAATGCCCAGACAAATGTAAACATCATTCTGTTAATATTTAGTTGGTCTGCACTATAGTTGCAGACAAAGACGGAAAAAAGGAAGAAAGCATCTGTTGCATAAATCTCTTTTTTTCTATGTGTTCAATGCCAAGGTCAATGAATGATGATTGGTACATTGCAATGCACTCATGCAATCACTGGTGATCATAAACTGTTAAAATAGGCATCCCCTGCATGAGTTTGGTTACAATTTAGAGAGCATATTTCCCCAAGCCAGAAATAAGGAATGTGAAACAGGAAAGATATCAAAAACCCTTTCAAGAGAATTCTGTTTTTAACAATTGGCTGCCTGGAATCAGATGTAATGGGAGGGAGCTGGAGTGTAGCAAATACATCAAATAAAAAGATAGGTGGAACGATAGCCTTTTGTAGTCTTACTCCATGGCTGCGATTACAGTGCAGGCTACAGACAAGCTGAATGAAACAAATAAATGTTTATACAATGAAATATCTATGGCGTAGTAGCAGACAGGGCACCCATAGTTGGCTGAGGCACATCAGAGGTAAGATTTTACAACCTGTGCAGTCACTATTGTCAGGGCCGAAACTGGGGGGGGGGGCAGGGGGGACGCCTGCCCCGTGTGATGCATTTAGGGGTGCCGCCCCCACTCGCACTGCTGCTTTAAGGGTGTCACTGCCCGATTAAGTGTAACGGACAGTCCTGCCCAGTGCCCAAACAGCCTATGTCTTTTCTGTGTGAGGCATCCCAGAGAAGGGGAGGCTTCAAAGAAGGCCCTGGACTGGGGGGTGCAGAGGAGGTTCTGGACTGGGGGGATGCCGAGGAGGCCCTGGGCTGGGGGGGTTGCAGAAGAGGCCTTGGACTGGGGGGTGCAGTGAAGGCCCTGGGCTGAGGGGGGTCCAGAGGAGGCCCCTGGACTGGGGGGGGGTTAGAGGAGGCCCTGGACTGGAGGGTGCAGTGGAGGCACTGGGCTGATGGGGGTGCAGAGGAGGCCCTGACCTGGGAGGGTGCAGAGGAGACCCTGGGCTTGGGGGGTGCAGTGGAGGCCCTGACCTGGGTGGACGGCACAGAGGAGACTCTGGACTTGGGGGATGCAGATGAGGTCCTGGGCTGGGGGGGGGGGGTGCAGAGGAGGCCCTGGACTGGGGGGTGCAGAGGAGGCCCTGGACTAGTAGGGGAGTACAGCAGAAGCCCTGGACTGGCAGCACTGAGAACTGAGTGATCGGCTGTTTGATTACTCGGTTCTCAGCCTTAGAGCCGGCGGGGAACAGATGCAGCATCTACCTAGATAAGTATGATTCATAAAAAAAATCCCATATTTCTCTTTTAATTACCCGACATCTCCTCTTTCCTGCTATCCGGTCCACATGACAATTAGGCCTCATTCACATGGAGCATATGCGTCCATGCCCAGTGTGATGGTTGTGTACCGCGTGGGGATACTTGGTGTTCAGTACATCCTTGTGCATGCAGTCCAGTCAAAGTCAATTGGGATGCAGCAGCTGCATGGACATAGTTGAATGTCAACATTTGACATGCAGACAGGAAGGGATGCATGTATCCAAACACACAGTGTCTGCAATCGGATCTGTGCACCCACTTATATAGGTGAGTGCAGTAAAGGATATGCAATAGAACATTTTTATTTTATTAAAATGAGTATACTGAGGTTTATACTGTCTGCTACATACTCACTTGTGGCACAATCTTTAAAGCATATGGTCCTTTAAACCCCTCCCACTGTTAATGCAATCTGACCACACCCACAGTTTTGGCATGCCGCCGCTTGATTGCCACATACCATTTTTCTTGGGGGGTGCAAAGAAATGTGCTAGCTATGCCACTGACTATTGTTTCTGCCTGTTAGGGCCGTTCTATCTGCAGTGTGTCTGATTTGCCACTTCCATATTTAATTATAGTCATGGTATTGTTTGTATTTATGGAAGTGTTGTTGGGATTGCAGGTATTTTCTATGCATTTAGACATTTAGGCGTGGTGAAAACGACTTGCTGAAGTTCACACCAAGCATCAGAATGGGGAAGAAATGGGATTTAAGTGACTTTGAATGTGGCATAGTTTTTGGTGCCAGAAGGGCTGGTCTGAATATTTCAAAAACTTCTGATCTACTGGGATTTTCATGCACAACCATCTTTAGGGTTTACAGAGAATGGTCAGAAAAGGAGAAAATATCCAGTGAGCGGAAGTTGTATGGACCAAAATAGCTTGTTGATGTCAGAGATCCAAGGATAATGGGCAGATTGGCTCGAGATGATAGAAAGGCAACAGTAACTCAGATAACTACTCATTACAACCAAGGTAAGCAGAATACCATCTCTGAAAATTCACAACACATCAAACCTTGAAGTAGATAGGCTACAGCAGCAGAAGAAAACACTGGGTGCCACTCTTGTCAGCTAAGAACAGGAAACGGAGGCTATAATTTGCAATTGGACAATAGAAAATAGGAAAAACATTGCCTGGTCTAATGGGCCTCAATACCATCAACAGATGATAGGCTCAGGATTTGGCATAAACAACATAAAAGCATGGATCCATCCTGCCTTGTATCAACCGTTCAGGCTGGTGGTGGTGGTGGTAATCTGGTCCGTTACAAAAAGGATAAAAGATAACAGGTTAACGTTTAATATCGGAGGCAAAGGACAAGAATCGACTGTTCTCACCGTGGGTCACAAAAGAAGACGACGACATCGGATAGATGAAGTTCCAAACTACACAACACTTAAAAGTCTCTACCATAAGACGAATGGAACCAACATTACTCATCAATAGACTCAATGACAACGGAAAGATAGTAGAGCTCGGTTAGACGGGTAATAGGAACCTAGAGACTGTAGTTGTTCGATAAAACCAGGTATGTTGAAGGCGAGTGACCTATAAAAGAGGAAA
>BLSH010527086.1:314761-325249 GCA_018402905.1 Glandirana rugosa | reverse complement strand
GGCACTGCGTTGTTTTAACTGACAATTGTGCAGGCGTGCTACGCTGTACCCAAACAAAATTGACATCCTTTTTTTCCCATAAATAGAGAGTTCTTTTGGTGGTATTTGATCACCTCTGTGGTTTTAATTTTTTGCGCTATAAACAAAAAAAGAGCGACAATATTGAAAATAATTTTTTTTTTTTGTTTTCATTTCTGCTATAATACATATCCCCCAAAAAATATAACAAAAAAACAAATGTATTCATCAGTTCAGGCAAATATGTATTCTGATACATATTTTTGGTAAATAAAAATATCAATAGGCGTATATTAGAGTAAATTCAGGTACTGCGCATACTGACAAATGAGTGAATAAAATACAAATCAAATACAAATGATAATTAAGCAGTAATATCATAAAATATACCAATATAACTACTCAGTGTGTACAATGTGACAAAATAGTATATATAATATATGGCTTGATGTAGATAAGTGAAAGTGAGTTAATAGTCCAAACGCAATGAGTGTGTCTTTCAAAATATATCCTCGTGCCAGAGTGCAATGTGCTAGTGTGCATAGGTAAATGATTCCAATTTGTGGGTAATGTCCATTAAGGTAGGGATCGTTCCTCTTTGTCCTCCCACCGAATGGGAAATGTGGATATGTAGGGGACCCCCGGGCTCTCAAAACTCTTACCTTAGGTAACTTTCAAGTACGCAGTGGGTTAATCCTCTATTAATATCCCTGTCAAGTTGGATGATCCTCCTCTCCTCATAGAGCGTCTCCTTCGTGCCTTAGCGTTATCGGTTGCTCACTATGTGGTGTGGGGTGTATCAATGGCATGGGATTCCTCCTAAGTGAGGCTGAGTATTTCAGTGCCAACCGTGCCCTCCGCTGGTTTAGCTGGACTTGGACTCCGTCATATAAGGGAATGAAAAAAGTGCCCCATAGTGTAATAAGTTTTATAAAACCAAGGTATTTATTATGAGACAAATGGCTGCTTACATAAATAAAGTTAAAATAGAGCTGTAAACTCAAATAGCATGCAAACGGTACAAGACCGCCCCTCACTGTGCTTCCAGTGTTAGTGTCAATCCGGCCACGTCCTACGCGTTACGTCACGTGACTTCATCAGGACGCCCAGCACGAGCCAAATGGGAGGACTTCTATAGATGTCCTCCCGGCATTTTAGAGCCGCGCTGTAGCCGTCATTCGGCTATGGCGCGGATGGGAGGAGGATAAGTAGTAGCGCGAGGGCTCTTTCACTATACTCAAATAGGCGTATATTGATTGGTTTGCACAAAAGTTATCACGTCTACAAACTACGGGATGGATTTATGGACTTTTATTTATTTCATTTTTTTTACTGGTTATGGCGGCGGTGGCTGCAATTTTTAGCGGGACTGCAACATTGCGGCGGACAAATTTGACCCAAAATGACACTTTTTGGGGACAAGTGACATTATTACATTGATCAGTGCTATAAAAATGCAGTGATCAATGTATAGATGACACTGGCAGGGAAGGGGTCATTTATACATTGATCAAGGGGTTAACTGTGTTCCCTGGGTGTGTTCTATCTGTAGGGGGGTGGGCTGGCAGGGACATGACAGAGATCACTGTTCCAGATGACTGGGAACAGAAGATCTCTGTCATGTCATCTGGCAGAACGATCGCAGGTCACCAGCGGACATCGCAATCCCATATGCACAGACCGACATACAGGTTCGTCGGTACGTGAAGGATAGCCGACCTGTTGCTGTATAAGTATGGCGGCTGGTCGGCAAGTGGTTAAAGCATCACCTATGGATAGTGACATTTATGCTGCTTGACGCCGTTGCACGGGCGTCCGCAATTTTAAGACGTGACATGTATGATATCGATATACTGTATTTAGTGGACAGATGATTAATTGTAATTTCCACCTAAGATAAAACTGATGCTAGTACAAAGCGTATTATCCTGTCATGGAAGAATTCCTCTACCCAAACCTGGACCTCCTGGAAGTCCCTGGTCAATAAGGCTTTCTACAAGGCAACTTATCTGAGCAAGAGGGCCCTGACCAAGTTTGACAAGGTATGGGGGAGGTTGGATGGCATCTGTGCACACGGTATCAGATTAAATATACAGAAGCTGTCCTTTATTGGTCATGTATATGGAATACATAGACAGGAGGAGAGTGTTTCTGGGCTAATGGGCGGTTATATACTATATGTACCTCTGCCGGAGGTCCAAAATGTACATATCTGTCTGGGTCAGTGTTGCATTGTTTGTGTGTTTTTTCTATTCATTTTCTTTCTTTTTTGTGAACTGGTTAACTTTTATCTAATGTAGCTAACTGTTGGTTCCGCAAATTGCGGTTGATGTTGTATATATTTATCAAAAAAACTCAATAAAAATAATTTCCAAAAAAAAAAAATCGATGTTAGTAAAATCGAATTACAACACGTTTCTTTAGGTGTTCCTTGATGTTACCATATTTTTCTTTCAATCTTTTTATTATTATTTTGGACAAATAAAGTACAAGAATACATTAAAAGTAAGGTCAGAACCTTGACAGAGCATAGAAAAAATACAATGTGGCATAATACCAGGACATAAAAGGACATACCTGAGGAACATCCACTCCAAATTATCTTTATGTAGTAATTAAAATTACAACATGGTTGCTGAACAGTACTGTACGGTCTGACAGAATACACCATAAAAGAGCTGTGTCTGAAACATCACAAAATTAAATATGCAAGTAGTAGTGTTGGGCAAACGGTTCGGCCCAAGCATGAGTTGGGGCCGAGCATTGGCTGTTCACCCTTTCGACGAACACCAGTATTATTGTGGCATTTGATCGTTTGTTCGGCCCGCAGAAAGATCACAATGCACTGCTCCGCCGCACAATGCTTTGGCAGCCCTCTTTGTTGTAGCAATGAAAGCTTTGCCCAATCAGGGCACATAGCATTGTCAGAGCCATGATTGGACACATCATGATGACTCTATTCAATCATGTTTCATTGCTCTTAGTCCCACCCCACACTATACAGTAAAAATATTCTTCCCATTGAGGCCATTTGCAGTGTGATATTGGCATGGAGAGAGATACAACAGGGCTCTGTTCAGTGCTACTAGTGAGTTAGTATGCTATAGTGTACTATTGTGATTCTATTGTGAGTGTAAAGTATCCGTTTAGTGTGAATCTAGTGATAGTGCAGTGTGAGTGTAGTGGGACCATTCATTTTTACTTTAGTGTCATTTTATTTTGTCAGGGCAGGTTTCCTGTAGTATATTTTAGTGTGTTACTGCAGACTTTACCGCAGTATATTGCAGTGCGTTATTGCATGTTTACCACAGTATATTGCAGTGCATTATTGCACATTTACTGCAGCATATTGCAGTGAGTTAGTACATGTTTAACGCAATATATTTCAGTGCGTTGGTGCAAGTTTACCATAGTATATTTCAGTGCGTTATTGCAGGTTTAATGCAGTATATTGCAGTGTGTTAGAGCACGTTTAACGCAGTATATCTCAGTGCATTGGTGCACATTTACCGCAGGATATTGAAGTGCATTAGTGCGTTATTGCACGTTTACAGCAGTATATTGCAGTGTGTTACTGCACGTTTAATGCAGTATATTTCATTGCATTATTGCAGGTTTACCGCAGTATATTGAAGTGTGTTGGTGCACATTTACCGCAGTATAATGCAGTGCTTTAGTGCACGTTGAACACACCATATTGCAGCGCATTACTACATGTTTAACGCAGTATATTTCAGTGCATTATTGCAGGTTTACTGCAGTATATTGAAGTGCGTTAGTGTATGTTTAACGCAGTATATTTCAGTGCTTTATTGCAGGTTTACTGCAGTATATCACAGTGTATTAGTAAATGTTAAATGTAGCATATTTTGGTGCATTAGTGCACGTTCAACGCAGCATGTTTCAGTGTGTTACTGCATGTTTAGCACAGTATATTTCAGTGCAATATATATCAGTGCGTTAGTACACGTTTACTGCAGTGTATTGCAGTGCATCAGTGCAGTTTTACTGCAGTATATTGTAGTGTGTCAGTGGAGTATGTCTGTGCTGTGAGTGCTCAAGTTAAAGTGCACCAAACACCACTTTCCATTGATTAAAGTGCATCCACGTACACATTTCTCCATCTTTATTACATTTTATTAATAAGCCCCCCATCATGTCTGGGAGGCAAACAAGGAAAAGCAGACGTTCCCATGGCATTGTGAGGGGGCCAGCAGCATATATATCCATAGGCAAAGGTGGACGTGGTCCGTCCTCAGGCAGGGCATCCCCTATTATTTCCTCTGTTTAGTGATGTTGCCAGTGCTAACCAGCTACAGCATGCAGAGGAGGTGGTGGACTTGCTTACTAAACCATTCTCATGCTCCTCATCCTCCACCCCCAAGAAGACACTAGTGCGCAGTCTACCACAGCTGCCAGAGTGACTTATTCTGCCTCCTTGTCCACAGCTACACCTGCCATAGCCCCAGCATCAGACATGGAGGAGTCAGTGAGTTATTTGAACACAGCGTTAGCCACTTACTACTTGATGATGCACAGCCATTACTTGATTCAGATCTTGGTTCTGAGGTTGAGGAAGGTAGGAACATGAGCCTACAGAGAGAGGAGAACACTGATAAACAACAAATTGGCAGTCATGTTCCCTCAGCTGCAGCGTATTGCCAAGTTGGATCCAGTGATGATGAGGATGGAGGGGATGATTATGATGAGGTTACTGATGTGACTTGGGTGCCAAACAGAGCAGAGAAGCAAAGTGGGCACAACCCCAACGAGGCAGCCATCATGGAAGAGTAGAGAGAAACCATACCATTCCACCAGAATGTGGAGCTGTTATCTACCGGCCCACTTCCCACAGCTCAACTGTCTGGGCTTTTTTAGCACATGTGCAGCCAATCGCACTGTTGCAATTTGCAAACTTTGCTTCAAGCAGATCAAGTGTGGCAAAAACACCAGCCATTTGGGTACCACATGCTTAACAAGGCATTTAACCACTCATTCCGCTGGCAAGTGCACCTGAAAGCCACACAAAAGGGACACAATTCTGCTCCTCCTCACCTTTCCTGTCTATCCCCCCCCCAGGGATTATGGTATAGCGAAGGGTGTCAAAGGTCCTTGCAGCACATCTTTCATTAGCACACCACCAGCTGTAGACTATAGCAGGCAAAATTCTGTGCCCCAGCTACTGCTGCAAAAATAAATACTGTCACTGCCACCCACATGCCCAGCGTCTAAATTCAAGCTTGTCAAAGCTGTTGGCTTTACAACTCCTGCCTTTATGTCTGGTGCATTCTGCCCCTTCCATGATTTTGCAGAATGTGCTATACCACAATGACAGGTTCCCAATCACTATTTCTTTTCACGTAAGGTCATTCCAACTCTGTACCATCAAGTGGAAGGCAATGTTGTGGCATCATTGGGCAAGGTAGTCAGCCACAAGGTCCCCATTACTGCTGATATGTGGTCCAGCAAGTATGGTCAGGGACGCTATATTTTGTTCACAGCACACAGGGTAACTCTGCTTGAAACTTGGAAGGATGCAGGACAGGGCGCAGTGCTGTAGCTTGTTGTGCCGCCCCGTCTCCATACAGCTAGTGGTGACGATGTGAGATTTATCAGCTCCAACCCCTCTTCTCCTCCTCCTCCTCCTCCATGCCCTCCTCTGCTGTATTGTCCTATGAACCCCCACTACCCCCTAAGTGTTCAAGGGGCTTTTCAATGAGTCAGGCTAAAGGGTGCCATGCGGTGCTTCAGCTGGACTGTGTAGGGGACAGGAGCTACACTGAAGCAGAGATTCTTGCAGCTGGAGCCAGGAATGGTGGTGTGCGACAAACCTCCTGTCCGCCCTTAGACAGGGAAAGTTGACACATGTGCCATGCCTGGCACATGTACTCAATTTGGTGATGCAACATTACTTAAGCAGGTATCCAGTGTTGGAAGATCTGCTAAAGCAGACAAGAAGAATCCATAGCCATTTCAGGCATCATACACAGCTAGTGTTTGGTTGGCTGAAATTCAGCAGGAATTCCACCTGCCCATAAACTGCCTGATTTGTGACATGCCCACCAGGTGGAACTCGACTTTGGTGATGCTGCAGGGCTGCACATGCAGCAGAGGGCTGTCAACGAGTACCTGTGTGAGTATAGCACAATGACAGGCTCAGGCTGGCTCAACTTTTTGCCATGCCAATGGCTGCTGAAAAAGGATACATGTACTGTACTGTCACCATTTGAGGAGGCAAAAGTATGGTGAGCTGTGACAATGCATGCATCAGTGACACAATTCCTGTGGTATTCCTGCTGGAGCAGACTCTGCATGGCATTATGGACAGGACACTCGAGGCAGAGCAGAAGGAGGAAGAGTAGGACTTCCTTTTCTCTCAAGGCCCGCTTTATGCAGACACCATTCTTGTGATGCCACGCAACACACAAGAGGAGAGGAAGGAGGAGGATTCTGGCAGTTTTGGAGGTGTTGAAGGAGAGGAAGATATACGTCTACCTTAAACAGATGGTTTTTCATCCCCAAAACAAAAAAAAAGAGTAGTACGTGGCTGGGAGGAGGCAGTTCCAGATAATGTAATCCTCAGTGACCCAGAGGAGTCTGCTGCTCATGCCTCCGCAATTTTGTGGTGCATGGGTGCCCTCATTCTTCAAAGCCTGCGAAAGGACCTGAGAATATGTGGCATCAAGGAGAAGGATCATTATTGGCTGGCAACCCTCCTTGACCACAGTTACAAGGGGAAAGCCTTGGAACTCATCTCGTCCCCACAGAGGGAGCAGAAGATGAAATGTCTTGAGGACACCTTAAAGAAGAGTTTATGTAATGCCTTTACAGACTCTGGTACAGTCTTATGGAAAATGTAGTTTTGACGCTACTGTTGGTCAAGAGGGGAGCAGTGGAGAAGGGGGCCGCCGCAGTGATGCATTTCAAAATGTTTTTAGTCCTCGGTGCCAGGACTGTCAGCTTCTACTTCCCATCGGCAGCGTCTGCATCATATGGTGGGAGATTATCTAGGGGCGAAAAGAGACATGGAGAGCTTTCCAGTTGACGATCCAGTGGGTTACTGGGTCATGAGAATAGACCACCGGCCAGAACTTGCCCAGCATGCAATTGAGCTGCTGGGCTGGGATGCCCTGCATCCAGCGTGCTTTTTGAATGGGCATTCAGTGCTGCTTGAGGTTTTGTGATAGATAAGAGAGGGCATCTGTTCACAGACTCCGTGGACTTACTGACATTTATCAAAATGAATCAGTCCTAGATTAACAGTAGCTATCAAGCCCCTGATACCGATATTGCTGATTAAGTGCTTTCTGGATCTTGAATCTCTGAAAGACTTTCTAGGCTGCCTAGCTTCTTGGGTGTTGATTTCATCTGAAAAACATTTTTGGTGTAGGTTTCATGGGCACAATTAACACACAAGGACCAATTTTTCTGCATCTGTTTGACAATTGCATATCGATTCAGTTTTTGATAGCAAGGCCAATCCTTGCTTTCATCAAGAATATCTCTATAGGGCTACTGTGTGAAGGCACCACTGACACCCAAAGACCAATTTTTCCGCCACAGTTTGACCGGGGCATATCATTTAAATTTTTGACAGAAGGGCCAATTCTTGCTTTCATCAAGAGTGTCACGGTCTGGAGCAGGCTTGGAGGCCAGTAGCTATAGCAGTGGAACTGATATTCACACAGGTCCCCTTGTTGATGACACGGGTTCACCTGAGGTGCAAGGTCTAAGTACCAACCGGAATTCACCAGAGCTCCTGATGGTGGAGATGGACTTTGCTGCTTGTTAGTACCAGTGCTCATGATTGCCCCACCAAGAGGTGAGCAAGCCGGGGTCCAGTAGCAGATATAGCAGGTAGGGATCAAGCAAAAAGCGTAGTCGAGAAACAAGCCAAATGTCGGTAACGGATGGTTGTAGGTTTGTATCAAGCAGAAGTGTAGTCGAGGAACAAGCCAAATGTCGGTAATGGATGGTTGCAAAGATACGATCGGCAGCAGGGGAAACAAGAGCAAGATACTTGCTGGTGAAGGCACAATATTATGGCAAAGAGGAAGTGCAGAGACATGGCTTAAATCAGGAAGTTCATGGGAGGGGCAAAGAGTTCAAGGTTCAAGGCACACAAGAATTGTCTAAGGAGCTGTTCAGCATTTCGGGTGGCTCAGCAAGTAGAGACATTGCCAGACACAGCAGAGGTCCCAAGTCCAGGTCCTAACAGTACTCCCCTCCTTCCAGAATTTCCCCTGGACATCTGAGGGCCAGGTTTGTGTGGAAACCTCTGGTGGAATTCCCTTGTTAATCTAGGGGCATGAAGATTCTCTTCAGGCTCCCAAGAATTTTCTTCTGGCCCATATCCTTCCCATTGAACCAGATATTGTAATTTGTTCCAAAAGATCCTGGAGTCAAGAATTTTTTCTACCACAAATTCGTCTTCACCCTGTACCTCAACAGGTAGAGAAGACAGATGAATTCTTCCAGAAAAAGGATTTTCATGAAACGGTTTGAGAAGAGAGATATGAGAAACAGGATGAATCATTATATTGTCAGGAAGTTTTAGGCGAACAGTGACCGAGTTGATTTGGGCAGAAATCTCAAAAAGTCCCACAAACTTTTGACCCAACTTAGCACATGGGACATGAACCTTCAAATTTTTGGTAGATAACCAAACTTTGTCACCTACGTGAAAGGTGGGAGTTGGTCTACGATGTCTGTCAGCAGCTTTCTTGTAATACTCCTGAGCCTCCTTTAATGTATCAGTCAATTTCTCCTGGATCTCCTGTAGTGAAGTTAATCTGTTGGTAACAGCAGGGATTTGAGTTGAGAGGGAGATCAGGAATAAAAACAAGATGATAACCAGTGTTTAGGAAAAAGGGACTTTGGGAAGTGGAGATATATTATTATTATATTATTATACATGATTTATATAGCGCCAACAGTTTACGGAGCGCTTTACAACTTGAGGATAGACAGTACAAATACAATACACTTAAATACAGTAGGAATTAGAGGGCCTGCTCGTTAGAGCTTACAATCTAAGAGGGGAGGTCAAGAGATACAAGAGGTAATAACTGTGGGGGATGTGCTAATGGAGAAGATAATTGTACAGTTGTTAGGTGGGAGCCAGATAGGCTTCTCTGAAGAGATGAGTTTTCAGGGATCGTCTGAAGGTAGACAAAGTAGGAGAAAATCGGACAGATTGGGGCTAGAGCATTCCGGAGGATGGGAGAGGCTCTGGAGAAGTCCTGGAGGCGAGCATGGGATGAGGTTACAAGGGAGCTAGAGAGCAGGAGGAGCGAAGAGATCGATTTGGTTGCTATTTTGAGACCAGGTTAGCGATGTAGCTGGGGGCCAGGTTGTGAATTGCTTTATAAGTTATTGTTAGTATCTTGAAATGAATACGTTGGTTGAGCGGTAGCCAAGGGAGGGATTGACATAGGGGTGTAGCAGACGCCGAGAGGTTTTTAAGGTGGATGAGCCTGGCGGCAGCGTTCATAATGGACTGAAGTGAGGATAAGCTATTTAGAGGTAAGCCAGTGAGGAGGGAGTTGCAGTAGTCGAGGCAAGAGATGACCAGGGAATGGATTAGAAGCTTTGTGGTGTCATTGGTTAGGAAGGGGCGTATCTTGGAGATGTTGCGGAGGTTGAGGCGGCAAATTTTGGATAGCGATTGGATATGGGGCCGAAAGGTTAATTCGGAGTCCAGGATTACACCTAGGACCTTGGCATGGGGTGATGGGTTGATAGTTAAGCCATTGATTTTGACGGTGAAATCAGGAGAAATGGCTCATGGGGGAGGAAATATCATAAGCTCTGTTTTGGATAGGTTAAGTTTGAGGAAGTGATGTGACATCCAGGCTGATATGTCTGTTAGTAAGTTGGTGATGCGCGAGGAGACAGATGGAGAGATCTGGGAGGTTGAGAGATAGATTTGTGTGTCATCAGCGTAGAGGTGATACTGAAAGCCATGGGAGGCAATCAACTGACCCAGGGAGGTGGTGTAGATTGAGAAAAGCAGAGGTCTAAGAACAGAACCTTGGGGAACAGCGATAGAGAAAGGGAGAGGAGAGGAGGAAGTAGAATTGTAAGTGACGCTGAAGGAGCGGTGGGATAGGTAGGATGAGAACCAGCGAAGAGTACAGTCGCGGAGACCAAAGGCATAGAGTGTTTTGAGGAGGAGGGGGTGGTACACTGATGGATAGGGTGGCGAGGAAGTCGCAGTGAATGTTAAGATGAAGGAGGAGAGGAGAGGGAAAGAGATAGCGACAAGGGGTTCCAAGACAAGAATCTGGAGACGAAAAGAGTTAGATGTGGTGGAGGGACCCAGTCAACTAACGGAGGGTACCGAAAGTCATAGTGGAGATGCGACTACTGTGTGTTTAGATAGAGAGTTGGAGGGTCTAGAGAGGTAGACAGAGGAGCGCGTAGTGGTTGAATGATTGTCTGTATAGTCGGACCTACAGTGTAGTGAAG
>BLSH010527086.1:283658-294210 GCA_018402905.1 Glandirana rugosa | reverse complement strand
AGTCCCCCTCCTTGCATCCCAGCCCCCTCCACACAGCCCCCCTACATGTATACCATTCCCCTCCACAGTGCCCCTCCTTGTATACCATTCCCCTCCACACAGGCCCCTCCTTGTATACCAGTCCCCTCCACACAGCCCCCCTCGGAAGCACAGATGTTACCATATTTTCTGACGTCCGAGGCTCTCCACCTATAGAAGTATTGGCAACATAGTCCTAAGCTGCTCTGCCTTTCTGGGTTTCCTTCGGCCATCCTGGTTTTGAGAAATTTTTGTTGTACTTACAATGGCTTTTCAGTGGGTGCAGACTATGGGGTAACACACTAGCATCCACTGTAATCAGGGCCGGATTAACATAGGGGCTATTGGAGCTCCAGCTCCAGGCCCCTACCTCAAAATAGGCCCATGCCAGTGAGTCATTAATGCTGTTTAGCTCTGTGTGTGTACACCATTGTTATGTAACTCGCGGGCGGCAGGCGCTATTGTTATGTAAATTAAGTCGACCGGCAGGAGCTATTGTTATGGAAATCGTGGGCGGCCGGCATTGTAAATCACAGGCGGTAGCTGAGTTCCACAGAGTGCAGTGTAGCACAGCATAGAGGCTGAGTCTTGTTCTTTCCCCACAGCTTTCACCCCCATAGTGCAAAATACAGCAAATGGCACTAAATAGCACCAAAACGGTATTCACTATAGCGCCCAGGCAACAGATAGTACCCAAATCCTTACTCCAGTTAAGACCTGGAAATGTGCACATGGAAATAATGTTTAGCGCATGATATAATGACTTAAATTGTACTAAAATTGCAAGATAATCTGCTTTTAAACTGTGAGAAAAAGTGATTTATACACTGAAATATCTTAAAAAGTCTGAGAAGAGATACATTTCCCATTTACTCCTAAGTGCAGAGCACAGCTGAGCATGGCCATCCATGGAGTAATTACAGGGCGCTATAGTAAAAACCAAAATGAGAGCTGTGAGAGTTTTTTTGGGAGTAAAAGTTGGAGTAATGCAGCCCAATGCAATTTTCAGCCATTCATTCTAATACAATTATAAATTCCCCAAAGAAATCCTTTTCATGTTGAGATGAAATGTATCTTTCTCTCAAAGAAATTGTCCTTGCAACAATGTTGCAATTTTGATAATCTATTTTGTTTTTAAGATTGGTAGAATGTTCAATCTTTTCATGTTTTGTTAAAATATTATTTTTTCTCTGTCACTTTCACTTGTTGACATCTAGCGCACAAAAATATTTCCCCAAACTCACACAGGTGTTTTTACAAACCAAAAACAATACCATTGCTTATGGAAATTCAAAATTAATCCCATTTGTTTTATTTTTTGTTCTTTCCAAATGATTTTAAAGAGGAAGTAAACCCTGATGGGTTTTACTTCCACTTTGTTACTCTTTGTTACCCTGCAATTTAAAAGCATAATAGTCTATTATGTGTTACTTACCTGCATTGGAAGCCCGCGATGTCCCCGCTCCAGGCCACATCCATCTTCGCCCCTCTTCCTTCCGGGGCCGCGATCTCCGGCTCTGTGACAGGCCGGAGCTGCGTGACGTCATTCCCGCGCATACGCACAGGAGCTGCCAATCACGGCACGATCTAAGTCAAGAAATGGCACGTCGGCACATGCAAGTACAGTGAGGTCAGGCACTGATGTGGATGAGAAGGCCTGGCTCGCAGTCTCCACTCTAATTCAGCCAAAAGGTGTTCTATTGGGTTGATGTCAGGACTCTGTGCAGGCCAGTTAAGTTCCTCCACTCCAAACTCGTTCATCCATGTCTTTATGGACCTTGCTTTGTGCACTGGTGTGCAGTCATTTTGGAACAGGAAGGGGCCATCCCCAAACTGTTCCCACAATGTTGGGAGCATGAAAGGCCCACCAAAATCCTCAGCACCAGGCCCATGATGCTCTTAATCTGGCCCTGACTGTAATGAGTGATATGCAGCTATACAATCTGAACCCACTGTAGTTACCACGATGCATGAAAGCGTTAAAAAAAATGATATAGAAAATACTATTCAGTATTTCAAATAAAACTTGGAAAATCTGAACACTGATTACTATAAATAGCTAGATGAAGTAATCTCTTGTGATCCCCACCCAAAACGTAAGAAATTGGGAGGAGTACAAGGAGAGTTGGCTAATTATGAAGTTCTATTTACTTTAGAGCTGTTACAAATTAAACAGACTGTATATGTTCCCACTCCACTGATTTTGAAAGGAGATAGCTAGAGATCTTTTATGTCTCTGGGATCTGGGGTACCACCCGGACTGCTCTGCTTATACTTAGAACAAGAGCCACTTAGAACAAGATCCCATTGGCTGTAACAGCTAAATGTCACTGTCCCCCTTGATTGCATAGTTCTGATTGGGTGTGAACTGCTTCTCCAATGCCAGAGGAACCTCATTTGAAACTGTTAGAGGAGCAATATAATTGGGACGTGCTATTTACAGCTACCAGGGACAATAGCTATCCAGGTTATTGTTTTTTATCTTAATCTCTATGTGACCTCCAGACAAACCGGAGAGTTTAATTTTTGGTGGAGCTATTTTAATTACACTTCATCATTAGGTAATGATGCAATGATGATATCACTTGAATAAGCCTTACCTTTAGCTCTTGTGGTTTCTTATCAATGACAGCGACCTTACTTTACAAAGCACATATGTTCAGGTCCATGCAGCTGCATAGCGCTTACCCCTAAGAGTGCAGTAACATTAATCCAGAGTTCCAAGAATGGCGAGCTGACCTCACCGGCAGCTCCTGGGATCCATTATCCTGGAATTCTTTACTGTCTTAGTAACAGTAAAATAATACAAGGGACTGCCTCTTGGGGAAATTGGCAAGAACGCAATAAAAACAAAACTTTTTCAGTGAGGAGTATACGAAAGTAGAAAAAAACATTCAACAGTTTTCTGGTGTAACCCTTTCTCTGCATCACTGAATCTATCTATATACTGTGGACTCTGATAGCAAAGACCTGTGAGTAAAAACTGAAAAATGTGTTCAGCTCAACAGATTAAACATTATTACTACAAAGTCCACTGTAAATGAAAAGTTGTATACTTAGGTATGTCTATTCTTAAATCGGTTTACCTGGTGACCCTTTAATGGGCTTCTTATTCTCTAAAGCCATCCATCACGTGTGATGGCCACTAGGTCACCTACAAATTCATAACATGAAGATTTTTGAAATGGATCGTATACTTAAAATGATTCTGTCTAGTCTCTAAACAGATCAAAAAGTCCGAGGATCAAACCATGGCATGCAGTTGGGGCCACAAGTACCCAAATCTCCCAGAATTGTCAAATGCAGAATAGACTGCTGGAGGTGGTAGCACTGAAAGGGAGGAATGGTAGGAGACAAAGGCAGCTGGAGTGGTGAATGTAAGAGATCTTCTTGGCAGAAAGCTGGGCTTTTGATCTGTTTAGAATATGAAAGGGTTTGAACCTCTGGCAGTTTTTTTTTATTGCTGTCTGCGTACCTATTTAGGACACTTGATGGATAAACACAACAGTAATTGCGGGAAATCTCTTCAACGGGAACCCAGACAGAAATGGGGTGGAGTATATTGGGACCATTGACATAGTTTTATTACTGCCTGTTTCCATATTAGGGTGATTCTCCTCTGTCCAGGTGATAGATGTGAGACCGATTAGGATGTGAATAATATTTTCCTTAATTTGAACACAGTCAGCATTTAGCAATATGGATAAGCCTCTAGGCTTTCAAGATGAACCCAGCCTGTTCATATTTTTTCTCTTTTTTTTACTTAAAAAGAAAAAAAAGATAAAACATGGTCTGAGGTTTCCATTAAATTTCTGACCAGACTTTAATTTAGGCATGCAGCATTGGTGACAACAAAAGGGAGGGCAGCTGCCCCTCATTGTACCATACAGGCCACGCCTTTCAACATTAGGGGGTACATTGGTAGGGGGTACCTTGGAAGGGGGTGGCAAAAGCCTTTCCCCACATTTGGTCCCCAAGAGGATGTGGGGGTTTGTGGGAGGGAAACTTATGGGAATCTGGAAGCCACCTGTATAATAGGGGCAGCCCAGATATCCCCCCCCCCCCCCAGAGGAGTGAGTACAGGTATACTTTAGTACCTCTTATTACTTATTCCCAAAAAAATCGAAATGTAAATAAAAATACAGTCACTGTGAGAAAATTCTTTAATAAAATTACAGGATAATAATGTAAACAGTGTCACCTGAGGTAAATCTATTGTCAATCATGTTGTCCAGGAACGTACATACACTGTAAATCACAATCACCAACCGTTTGATGATGATCCCCTGTTGCCACAACAAACTGCCACCCGATGATTCTTCCTGTCATTAAATGACAGATCCCCAGCTGCTAGAATGTCGACAATTCTGGGTCATTTCATTGACTATATTTGGTTTTACTTTGGGGGACATTTTACATATTTTCAGTAATTGTATTCAAGAATGTTATTATGGTGTTGGTGTGTTTAACCTCTTCCCGCTGACCTGGCGCATATATGCGGCCTCTCAGAGGGTGGGCTTTAACGCTGAGTGTCAGCATACATGCGGCCCTAAGTAAACACTTTACTGTGCTCAGAGCAGCCCTGTATGCACTCCCAGCACAGTAACGAACGCGTACCAGAAAGCTCTCAATACATGCTTGCGATCGGGAGCTTTCCGATCATGTGACCACTGTGACTGCCAATCACAGCAGTCACATGATCGGAATGCCCACCTCTACCTCCCGGCATTTATACACACTTAACATTTAACAACATTTTCAGTTTTTTTGGTAATAATGGTAAATAATGTACTCCAATGTGCTCCTATTTACTCATGTGCTTATCTCCAGGTGGGGGGCAGATATATAGGGCCTCCTTATACTTATACTAAATTCTTATAAGATCCTCCAATTTCCTCTTGGGGACCCAATGTGGGAAAGGGGTCCTTGTCACTAAACATTTGGACAAGGTGCTTTGCAGAGGGGGGAGGCTTAGCCAATGTTGAAAAGCATGTGGTGTGGCAGGAAGGATGGGTGCACATTTGCTTCTCTCCCTTTTCTGGCCACCCAAGCTGTACCCCTTACAGCTTTTTTACCTTTTTTCTTTGAATAAACAGTGCACATTAAAAAGCAGAAAAACAGACAAGGAGAGGGAGGGCAGTGAGCATGTGGGTCTTTCTAAACCATACCGGGCCACATGCCTTTCACCATAGATGTCCCCAAAAGAAGGGTTTGTGTGTGTGAGGTGGAGGCTTAGAGAAATCTGGAAGCCCCCTTTATAATAAGGGGGCCCCAGAGATCTGCCTCCCCAAGGTAATGAGTACAGGGGTACAATAAAACCTCTTATTACTCATTACCCAAAAAGGTGAACATTTAAATAAACACAATGACACAGTGAGAAAAAATGTATTAAAATTACAGAGAAAGATGTCACCTGGTGTTAATTTATACCCAATCACATTGTCCAGTGATATAAATCCACACTAAATTCCTTGCTGTCATGACGATCTGCCACCTTACTATGTTACTCTGCCACATTACTGCTGCTAAATGACAGAATACTCAGCACTGCTGTAATGTACCCTGTCCAAAACAAAAAAATGTCTGAAATTGGGCTGTAATTGATACATTTTAGTTGGCATTCGATTTTTTTTTTTAATAAAAGTTGTATAATGTATGACATTTCATTATTATACAGTATATCTAGTGTGTAATGCCTCCCTAATGTATATGTAAAGACCTATGATTGGTGATATTCCAAGATTCAGTTTGCCAAGGGTTTGGCGAATCTTGTTTGAAATTTGGCAAAAAACTGAACCAAGAGGCCCATTAAAGTATATGTCAGGGTGAATCTAGTTTATAAACACTCACCCTTTTTAGTGATAATAGGCAAACTATTGTCAAGAAAGGCATGGGAAGCTGGGCAGTGCCATGGGAAATATGTACCAATGCAAATAAATGTTTTTTAAAATACGGTATAACGGAGAGAGGGCCTTTTTATACAGCTTCAAAGGCAACACTGAAAATAGTTAAAAGCCATGCAGTGCATTATGGTTTAAAATAATATGGTTTAATAATAAATTTGCACATAAATTTGGAAGGAAGGACCTCAAAGCTCAAACCTACGGGATTCAACCTGAGGAGTAGTGGCGAACCTGGACCCCATCCCTACCCACGATATTTATACACCCATTTATACACTAATCTAAAAGTGTATCATGTATCCAAAACTTTTTTTTAAAGCGGAACTTCAGTCATTTTTTTATTTTTCCATCTATTAAATCCTCTGCTCTTGTTGTTTTAACTTTGGATAGTAAACCTTTTTTTTTTTGCCAGTAAATACCTTATACAGCCCACTTCCTTTTCTTGGCTGGAAAAATGCCTCGGCATTTGACATCATGCACAACTGTCTCTCTCTCTCACTCTTGTGGGAGTTTGCGTGGAAGGCAGGGGGGTGAGTCATAAGAGGGCCAATGAGAGCTGCAGGGCTGCAGAGCTGGAGGTGTGCCTCTGTGTGTCTGTGTAAATCCAGGAAGTGAACAGGCAGCAGCTTCAGCTGCCCACAGTTAAAATGATTGCAGCCAGACTCAGTGGAGGGAGATTTCTGCAGCATATTTGGCAAATACAGAATCACAGTATATATAAAATAATATGCAATGTGGTTACAGGGAAGCTTCAGAAAGGTAAAGATGTTTTTATTACAAATTATGTGAGCAAACTGCAGTTCCTCTTTAAGTATTGGATAGAATGCAGAAAGGTTACAATCTATGTCAGGTTTTACTACTGTTTGGTGCTGTGTTAGATTTCCTCTAACTTTCTGTTCAGGGGAGAACATTTTACCAGACAGGAAGTGAGAGAAAATCTGAAAGGGCTAGTTTACACTTGCTTCAAAACATGGTTCCGGGCATGCTTTGTTAAAGCTCTCTGAACGCCAGTCAAAGCCCCTGTCACTTAATTAAAATGGTTAGCTTACAGTACTGTTTACATCTTGCTTTTGCTTGGTGCTTCAATGAGGCTTCGATGGGTGGGATGAGGCTTTGGTGAGGCTTTGTGGGGCTTCGATGAGGCTTCGGTGGGGCTTCAGTGGAGCTTTGCCATAGACTTCTATGGTGGCTTTCTAGACACTTTGAAGCACCACTAAAGCTACAAGGGGTATAATTTTTGAAGCGAAGCCGAAGCAAAGCAAGGTGTAAACAGGACTGTAAGCTAACCATTTTATTTATTGACAGGAGCTTTAACAAAGCATGTCCGAAGCCTTGTTGAAGCAAGTGTAAACTAGCCGTTAATGTGCGTTGAAGCCGAAGCAAGTGTAAATGAGCCCTTACAGGGCCACAACAACAACAAGACAACAGTAAAAACATATAGAGCTTCTAGCATTTCCCCATACTTAAAAAAATACTTCTGTCTTACCTCTTAAGAGATTTCCCTTCACTTCCTGTCATGGGGACACATTTTTTACTAGACAGGAAGCGTAGGAATTTTTTCTAATGAAGCCTCAGACTACAGTGTAATCCTTCCTCGTTCTATGTAAAAAAAAGTTTTGGATATGAATACAGTATAATGGCTGTCGTGGGCTGACAGCGCGCCTCTGTTTATCTCTGTGATGAATGGAGGTTGATGCAGGACACAGTGATGTCAGTGCAGGACCCCACATTAGCAGACACAAAAGTAAACTGTCTGCATATTTTGTCCAGGGATATGCAGACTGGCGCTGACAAACACCACGACCAGCAAATGGACGTTCATCTAGCTGATGAATGGAGTTATCTGTAGGGCACAACATTTTCCAATGACAGATGTCAAAGTTTGTGCAAAATTACAGGTGTAATCATAGATCCTCACACTCAAGTAAGGACAACATAATGCTAAGAAGTAAAAGTGGCTCCTTATGTTACCACAAACTCTAGAAGGAAAGAGATAAACTTACATGGAGACAGGAATTGCCTTTTAAAGAGATTTTGTTTTTAAATAGCTGGTATAGTAGTTTAGTATATATATTTCCTTCTTTATTTATTATGGTCAGAACTAAAAATATGAAACTTTAAAAAAAAATTTTTTTTCAGGTAAATGTGTTTTTTTTCTTTATATACTTGTTTTATTCATGAAAAAAGGCATGCAATCGCACAAATTGTATCGGAATAATATGCACTCAAAATGAGTACAGTATACTGATTACAAAAGACATGTTAGTAGGACACAGGATACAGGCTTATGTTGCCATTTAAGTTTCAAGAGTAGAGTATATTGTATATTGAAACCAAATAGAACAGACCACAGAGGAGTGATTGCGAACCTTGGCACCCCTGATGTTTTGGAACTACATTTCCCATGATGCTCATGCACTCTGCAATGTAGTTGAACGTCATGGGAAATGTAGTTCCAAAACAACTGGGGTGCCAAGGTTCGCAATCACTTCCATAGAGCAATGAAGCAAGTGAGTAAACCAAAACAAAAAAGAAAAGAAACTATTCACCATACATGGTGCGAAATTACTTCAATAACTTTCTAAAGTGTGTGGTCCTTTTCTGTGATCAATTTATGAATTAAAATACATAAATGACAGCGATACGAGTAAACCCTATGGACCTATACCATTTAGCAGTAAGCTAGTTGTTTGACAGGTATAAAATAACTAAATATTGATAGTGGGACCTCTTCTAAATCAACACAAAAAGTTTAAACTTCCAGAGGCGTCACCCCATATATAAAGTACATAGTAAAGAAATACATAAGTGGGACATTCTATCTGCCATTGGAAGTTAAAAAATGAAATACCATTAAAAACAAGCAGAACTTTTATTACCAACCATATTCACATTATGGATTGCCTTGAAGCATATATCATCATTAAAAACAATCAACAGAATATCATATGTGATCATAAAAGTGGTAAGATGGGTATACACATTTTGTGGACCACTCTGCTTCATCAAGACCATATATATAAAATGTTTGCAGAATTATTCAATCACTGATATGATTAACTTGTACACTGTCGCAAATACAAGGGACCACCCCACAAAATTCTGCTTGTTTTTAATATATATATATATATTTTTTTTACTCCCGACAACAGATAGAAAGTCCCGCTTATATATTTCTTTACTATTGTTTCACAGGTACTTTGAATGTGCAACCATATCTCCCAAATCTTATGAAACTTCTGGGAACAGCCTCTGGTGTCATATGTTATTTTATACTTGGGTAAGGTTTGGCTAATCAGCTTTTGCTGCAAATTGATATGAAGGGGGTCTATGTGTATCCAATGAAGCACCACTGTTTTCCTTGCATAAAAAAGATAAGTCTCAGAAATTGTTTTTGTGTGATACTAAGGTCTACATCATCAAGGATGTCCAATACATACCATTTGTGGTTGCAGACATTCAGGACCTCAGCGTGGTTAGAAATAAAAGCAATAATTTGAGTCCAAAAAGATCCGATTTTGTCACAATCCTATACCATATATAAAAAAATCACCTGTTTCTTTAATAAGACTATTATGGCAAGTGGGCATGTCTCTAATATGCATATGAAACAAATGTAACGGAGTATAATATAGTCTTTGAAAATACCTCAACTACATAAGTTTGTCTCTAGCAGATATGCCCGTATAAAGTATAAGTTAAAGAATTCTTGCCTTACCTGAAAAAAAAAGAATTCTTGTCAATTGTCTTCTGAGATATCAGGTATATTCGCCTGCCAATGGAGTTGGGGTTTGAGGGGTGTGGGAACTTTACTACTCAAGAGAGTATGATAAAATTCTGAAATCAAATGGGTATGGGTTGGTTTAGTAAGTAAGTAACTCCAATGTGGAGTTGTGAAGTTGGACTTCTCATAACCCACACTGCACCTCCACTGCATGTCTAAGTTGCAAATATCTTAAATTCCAAACATTTGTGATACACAGTTCCTGCAGGAAAAGCCTTCAAGGAGCCTTGAGAATAAAGATGATGCATATATTTTAGGCCTCTTCTTCTCAGGAAGAGAATAACATGTGGGTGCATAGGGATAAACCAACCAGTCTTCACTTTGATATACTGTTTAGAAAATGCACATTCTGTTAGATTTTTCACTTCCTGTGAGCAGGGCCGGATTAAGAGCATCATGGGCCTGGTGCTGAGGATTTTGGTGGGCCTTTTTGTGGAAATAAAATGAAACCGCGAAAATGTTTTTGTTAATTACCCCAAATAGGTACATAAGAGACATATAGGACGACTGGGTAATGTACTGTACGTAGGAGAAATGGGAAATACACTGTACGAAAGGGGAAAGGGACGAGGATATCGGGAACGAGTAATGTACTGTACGTGGGGGGGGAAAAAGAAGAGATGGTCGAGAATGGGACATTTATGGTACATAGGCAGACTGGGTAACGTGTTGTACTTAGGAGGAATGGACAATGTACTGTACGTGGGAGGAAAGGAACGAAATGAACGGGAATACTAAATGTAAATTGTTTTTGTAAAAGCGCCAAAGTAAAATAAAGGTGTTTTTCCGGGTGGTTTTAGGAGTCGTGGTCCGGGTACTACGAGAATTAGGCCGGGACGAGTGTCCT
>BLSH010527086.1:255383-265400 GCA_018402905.1 Glandirana rugosa | reverse complement strand
TTTTATGCAGAGTTTGATCTGCAACTCAAAGCAGCGATATGTGAAAACTCTCATTTCTGCTATCTGTCCTCAGAGCAACAGCACAGACAGCAGTAGTAAAGTAATCTATCTCAGGATGCAGGATCAGATCTTAAAATGTCTTAAAATGTCTCAATTCTCTCCCTCACGCCGTCAGCTTCCTTTCCCTACACTAACCCAAGAGCATGTGACTGCAGCACTACGTGACTCCAGCTTATAAAGAGGCTGGGTCACATGATGCACTGGCCAATCACAGCCATGCCATTAGTAGGCATGGCTGTGATGGCTTCTAAGGGCAAACCAGTGAAACGCTTGTTGATTGGCTGCCCTGCAGCTTCTCAACACGTGGAGTAAAATAGCAGAACCCCAGACCGAACCCGAACAATTTTTGAAATGTCCGGGTCCGGGTCCGTGCCCCGGACACCCGAAAGTTCGGTACGGACCCGAACGTTACAGTCCGGGTTCGCTCAACACTAGACAGGAGCACCTATAGTTCATAATATATAGGCTTTCTCTTTCTCTCCAGATTAACCGTTGTTCCTTCCTACCTTTCTAGGGGACTGTAAGTTGATGACTTGCTGTGCGCTGTGTTGGTTTGTTTAACATATTTTTGTAAAAATAGATAGCCTTTTAGCCCAAAAAATGGCCAGATATTAATAACAGGATTGACCTTGCATAAACTTCATTATTATTCACTGTAAAGTTCAGGTTGGCTGAATTTTGAACAAGATCCACCATACCCTCCGAGATCAAACCCAAGTAGATTGGCCCATCACTAGTGAACTTTTGCTGACTCCGTCTACTTGGTTTCAATAGTCTTTAAAGTACTAAACACATGTGACTTTTGGATAAGTTTCTAAGTATAGTTTAGTCTGCATCAAGATTTCAGTCATAAAAATTGCATAATGATGCCCTAAAAATTATTTGCCAGCAATTAGATGACTGTGGAAAAAAGAGCAAATAAAGATGGTACTTTATGTCAGCTGCTTAGGCAACACCACAAGAGACCTGATACACAATTTTTAAAGCCCTTGATGTAATGATAGCCAAAAAAATATTTCTATTCCATAAAATCCATTGCATGGGTGCCAGGACAACGCATCAAAAAAGAATACTAGCCTACAAGTTCTCCTCTACAGGACACAGACTGATGATTGTACTCGCTTATGTATGGCTGGTTTGTGGGATCTGTTTCCTT
The DNA here is from genome assembly GCA_018402905.1 of Glandirana rugosa. Classification (NCBI taxonomy): domain Eukaryota; kingdom Metazoa; phylum Chordata; class Amphibia; order Anura; family Ranidae; genus Glandirana; species Glandirana rugosa. Next base: position 264,184 of record BLSH010527086.1, on the reverse strand, counting down.
TGGGGATGAGGGTTAGAGTCCACAACTGGACATGAAACTACCCTGGACACAGAGACCGATATTAACCTGCTGAATATAACGGCTATTCATAACAGAGCTGGTGAATTATAATTCTGAAAAAAGATTTGCGCAAACTGCAGCAAGCTCATGTCCAGCACTGTGTTGCTCTTGGCAGGAAAAATATTATTTCACTATAAAGACTATAGTGGACTAACTCCACTATATACAGTATATGCTATATACTATATATACTGTGTATATATATATATATATATATATATATATATATATATATATATATATATATATACAGCTCTAGGGAAGGAGGAATAAAAGCTAACCTTGTGATTTTCTCTGCATGCTTTCATGTAAAAGAACATACAACTCTATAATACATGCACATTTCCTTAGATTTTATTAATTTAAAGACCTTCAAGTACAGAAAAAAACTGTTGATCCCGGCAGATATGCTCTCAGCTCCTAATTTCCTGTTGCGTGTCGACAACAAAGTGTAGGACTGAGATTGCAAGGAAAGGTATCAGCCTTGCCCAATGGGATTTTGCTGAAATAGAGAATGCTTCCCCTCCCCCTTAATTTCCACAACATAAGAGGAAGTGTTTTGTAGTCCAAGGGAAGCCTGGAGGGTTGAATAACCCACCTGAGATAGCAAGGGAAAAGTACAGCACACATAGGACAACTTTGGATTCCTGACAAGATCAACAGGTATTTTTTTCACTTATTGAACAGATATAACAAAATGCTTTCAATTGTGTATTGAGCAGGCCAAAAGCCAGCAAATAAGAGAGGTTAATTATTAGGGTTTGGCTACCCTTTAAAGACATAATTTAAAATTACTGTGTTCAGCTTAATGTCTAGGCAATGCACATGTTATCATTCAAACACATTTTTATCATGCTATATATTGATATGTAATGATTTTAGTGCACACACATACAGTATCTCACAAAAGTGAGTACACCCAGTTTCAGGGTCTTGGCAATCTTCTTATAGCATATGCCATCTTTATGTAGAGCAACAATTCTTTTTTTCAGCTCCTCAGAGAGTTCTTTGCCATGAGGTGCCATGTTTAACTTCCAATGACCAGTATGAGAGAGTGAGAGCGATAACACCAAATTTAACACACCTGTTCCACATTCACACCTGAGACCTTGTAACACTAACAAATCACATGACACTGGGGAAGGAAAATGGCTAATTGGACCCAATTTGGACATTTTCACTTAGGGATGCACTCACTTTTGATGTCAGCGGTTTAGACATTAAAGAGGAAGTAAACCCAGATTGGGTTTACTTCCTCAATATAACCCTGTAAAGTAGAAGCATAATGGGTTACTATGCATCCCATTATGTGCCACTTACCTGGAAACGAAACCTGTGGCGTCCATCAATGTCCCCGCTCCAGGCCGCGTCCATCTTCTGCCCCTCTTCCTTCCGGGGCCGCGACTCCGGCTCTGTGACTGGCCAGAGTCGCGTAACGTCACTCCCACGCATGCGCGTGGGAGCCGCCAGTCACGGCACAGGGTCAGTGGAGAAACAGCATGGAGGCACATGCAAAACACTGCATATCTCCTGAACCGTACAGGTTTGGGAGATATGCAGTGCACCTACAGGTAAGCCTTATTCTAGGCTTACCTGTAGGTTAAAGTGGTTGTCACAGGTATATGTTGAGTTATTTTGAGGGGACAGCAAATTTACACTGTTATGCAATCTGTACACTCACTACTTTACATTGTAGCAAAGTGTCATTTCTTCAGTGTTGTCACATGGAAAGCTATAATAGAATATTTACAAAATTGTGAGGGGTGTACTCACTTTTGTGAGATACTGTATATCTCATTTTATATTGAGATATAATTATATAGATTCATTTTATTTTAGATATTCACATAAAAGAGAGGACTCTTCCTATTTTCAGCAAGTCCTGAAGATTTTTAAGAAAAAATAATATTAATTATATGCAAATTGCTGCAAACATTGCAGAAAATGAAGAGCTGTTCCATGCACCAATAAAATTAATTCACCATATAGCTAAAGTTATCCAGGAAACGTTTAGCAACTGTGTTAAGATTGAGAGATTCACTCAGCTTACATACATTTTGTGCTGTAGAGTTTTCTTGGAATTGATTGACATATGAGCCTCTTAGACCCACTCACAGTGGTACATCCCCATGTCTATCCTGGCCTCCATCCTGAACCTAAAAGGCAAACGCCAGTGTGGAAAGTAAAGAGAGAATATGCACTATTTTGAGAGATGTATGGAAAGAGTAGAAGACCTTGGAGGAGGTTAAAGCTAAACTGTAGGCAGACATAAATTTGTGTAGCTCTGTAAAGCAATCTTTAACCAGTTCAAAACAGGACACTTTCACCCCCTTTCTGCCCAGGTCAATTTTAAGCTTTCAGTGTTGTCGCACTTTGAATGACAATTGCGTAGTCATGCAACGCTGTTCCCAAACTAAATTTTTGTCATTTGTTTTTTCATACAAATAGAGCTTTCTTTTGATGGTATTTTTTCACCACTGGGTTTTTTATTTTTTACTAAACAAACGAAAAAAGACTGAAAATTTTGAAGAAAAAAAAAAGTTTCTGTTACAAAATTTTTTCTCCTTTACTCATTGTGCAGATGTCCCCACTGAGGAAAGCCGCTTATGTGCTGTCAGCTTCAGGACAAGAATGCCAATAACCGGCATTTCCTATTTACACTGTGATCAGCAGTGATTGGACACAGCTGATCACATGGTAAAAAGCCTAGGGCTTTTTACTTTGATTGAAGATGCGGTGTGTCCGAGGGACATACTGCACCTCTGATCGCTGTGCTGTGTGCCCCCTGGGGTGTGCACGAGTGGTTTGTTCTGAAGGGCATCATAGTATGTCATCCACTCAGAACAATGAAACTCTCTCCCGGCCATCATTATGCTGTTGGCCAGGCCGGAAGTGGTTAACACATTCTCGCCCGGCCCACAGTGGATTGACAGCCGGGCGGTGGCTTAACCTGACTTGACATCATATGACATCCTTCAGGACGGGCCGCTCGTGCGTGCCCCCAGTGGCATGTAGCATGGCAATCGGTGGTGCGGTGTGTCCCTCAAACAAGCCGCATCTCTGATCACGGTAAAGATCCAATGACGTAGGGCTCTTTACCGTCCAATCATAGCTGATCAAGTGTAAATAGGAAATGCCAGTTATTGGCATTCCTCTCCTCACACTGACAGTGCATGAGGAGAGGAGAGCCGATAAGCAGCTTTTCTCAGTGGGGACATCTGCACTGATAATCAGTGCAGCCCCATCAATGATGCCCACCAGTGCCCACTAGTGATGCCAATCAGAGCCCATCAGTGATGCCTGTTTGTGCCCATCACTGCTGCATATCAGTGCCACCTATCAGTGCCCATCAGTGCTGCTTATTATTGCTACCTCACCAATGCCGCCTCATCAGTACACATCAGTGCCTATCATTGCTCATCAGTGCTGCCTATCAGTGCCCATCAGTGCTGCTTATTATTGCTACCTCACCAATGCCGCCTCATCAGCACACATCAGTGCCTATCATTGCTCATCAGTGCCGTCTATCAGTGCCCATCAGTGCTGCTTATCAGTGCCCATCAGTGCTACATATTAGTGCCTCCTCATCAGTGCCGCCTCATTAGTGAAGGAGAAAAATTACTTATTTACAAAATTTTATAACAGAAACTAGGAAATTTCATAATTTTCGGTCTTTTTCATTTGTTTAGAAAAAATAAAAACCCAGTGGTGATTAGGGGCTGTGTATTAGGGACTGGGCACATGGATTAGGGGGGCGGCGCCTCTGTACCCCATATAGACAGGCCGACACTTGGTCCAACACACCCACTGTGTGGTAATCAGAGCTAAAAACTTTCCAGTTTGTGGGGAGCATGAACTTTGCTAATTGCAGGGCTTTAGGTCTAAATCAGAAGGGGGCGTGTCTGACCTCAGCAAAGAGATCACTACTTCCAAATATCAAAATTACTTGATAGGTATACTGTATGTCAGTCTGGAGTAGTGGGTGTTTCTAGATTGTCTGTAGGCATCTTAGGATGGTCCAAATAAGTGATTACCCCCAAAGGGCAGCCTCTCTCTGTCCTATGTGGATATACATAGTGTCCACTCATGAAAGCTGCCTTATGGGGTCCTTCAAATCACCACCACCCAAGGCTCTCAGAAAGTCTTCCAGGAGTTGCCAAAAGCAAATGCTTCACCCAAACTGTAAGGGCCTGGCAGGCTGCAGAGCTGCTCCTAGAGAGAAGGAAGCCTTTAATAAAGTGGACCGCTAACGTTGTATCTGTGGCATTTTTAAAGAACAGGACTTCATCCATCGGAACCATCACTGTCTTATTTGAATAGGCTATATCCCTATTTCTAGTAGTGTAGCCATGGGCTCTCTTTAGAGTGGCTGGTAGTAGTGGTTCACCTTATAGCTGCCCTCAATCACACCATATTTCACACATCCGTAGACACTGACCAGGCTGGCTCTTGTTTTTGTTTTTTTATTTAGGGTAAATAACTTGGATGGGGATAAGGGATGACTGTGGGATGCCCAAAGAATTATAGTACATGAACTCCATATACACTCCTGTATATGCGCATTTTCACTGCAGACTATCCCTCTGTAGACAGTTACTCCTCACAACTCTCCAGCACTTAACTTGCTGACCATTTCTTCTACAGTTCTCTCTCCAGCACTGTACTTAGTAAATCATCACTCCATTACTTCTCTCCAGCACTGAACTTAGTTTCCAGCTTGAAAGGAAATTTATCGAGCTTCTCTGTTCCTTTCTCTTCACCGCGGCTAGCACATGGCGAGGCCTAATCTCAGCAGAACTTCCAGAACACACATTACAGGCCAGGGATCATGGGCCCCTGAATGTGTAGCAAAAGCACTTGAGTGCTAACTTTGATGGACTACAGCTCCAAGCCCACCCCTCTTCCAGGTCCCACAGCCTGCTTTTTCTCAGTGACTCTCCTTTCCCTGAACTGGCTCCCAAGGCTTCCACAGACTGTCCACTATTCCTCTCCTGGCCTGCTCCAGCACTTTCTCTTGCAGTTCCCAGGGCCCGTCACTCGCCAAACTGGTGGATCACTTTAAAGTCTCTCACTGTGTAGCACCTCCACTGTTCTCCTGTTCCCCTGTGCGACTCCAGGAATCACCAACACTCATAGCTGCACCCGAACCACAAGGTCACCCTCCCCTGACTGGGGTGATCTCCCGGGTAGGGGCCTCCACAGTGCCTCTACTACATCTGCAGACTTCCACGGATACTTCTCCCTCCCAGATTGGGCTGTCTCTGAGTATTTAAAGCGGTAGTAAACCCTTCCATTTAACAGTTTAAAAACCAGTTTCATTTCCGACACGTGCCGGAAATGTAACACTCCAATTGGTTGTGCTCTAAACCAAACTGTCAAACCATCCAATGGGTGGTGTCATAGCGAATCACATGTGCAGCATCATGGCAGTTGTAGATTAAACAGAGGCTAAGATGGCAGCTTCCTTGGCTGAAAATGAAAGGAGGGTATACTACCTCTTTAAGGAGACCTGCCCCCTGCCAATGCTGCCTGGGGATTGGGCAGGGCTCCTTAGAACACTCCAGATGGCTCCACCTATCTCCCAGCTCTCTGACCAGAAACCCTCCTCCAGGTTTCTAGAAAGAAGTGGGAGGTTCTGGTGACCTCATCTGTCAAATCCACTCAATCCTCCCTGGCCCAGAACAAAACATTCAGGCCTGTTCTTACACTCAGGCCTGACTAAATTTTACCTCAACTAGAAAACCCTGCTAGAAAAACGCACCTACACTATGGGGGCGCTACAGTAGCATTCCTCTTCCATGGGGTTCCCCTTAGAATCAATACTAGACCTTCATCGAGGAATAGGGGTCCCCCAGTACAATTCATATCAAACCCTCATCAAGGATAACAGTCTGTTATGGATGTTGACGGGAATTCCATGGCATCTTTGTTTACCAACAGAATGAAGCAGGCGGGAAATGTAATTTAGCAGCAAATGTTTTTTTTTCTAATTGTCACTTTTGCTTTGATACAGGTGCACCTCATCACGTGCAGGTTTAAGGCATCAGACAAACATATTATTTAGGGAATTGTGCATGTTTAATGTTGCTCTGTAAGACATTATAAAATACCTGCTTCCTGATAAACATTTATTTTTAAACACATGTGCATTGGTCCACGTTCTGAACAGCAGTGCCAGGGTACCTATCCCCATTTTTGCCCAAAAGCTTGAAAATGGTATTGAAAAAGATGAGAGAAAAAATGAACAAGATTCATCTCCCATATACTTCAAAGGGGTTATTTTCAGGGTTGCCAATTTTGCTCATCAATAGTAAGCAGTAGTCCTGAGATGTAAGAGTGGTATGTATTGCTCCAAATCCAACTGTAGGTGGTGCTGTGTGTCTTTTCCTGGTAAATACAGAAAGTAGTCTTCTAGGCTTTGTATGTATACATCCTGTATTTAAGCCTTCAACAGCAGTTGTGGTTTTCATGATTTTCTAAACTAAGCGGAAGCTGTTTTTACTAAAAAGACCAGTAAACATGTTCACCAGTGGCTTTATATTAAATAGTCCTATGGCTCATTCACACCTTGGCAATACATTGAAAATGAATGGCACTGCAAAACTTAGAAGCCAAACCAAAACATAGAAGTGTGACAGCATAAAAAAGACCAAGTTGTCCATCTAGTCTGCCCCCTTTTTTTACATTCATAAATGTTTTTCTTATTATATTTTGTTATCTGAATATAGATCTATGTTTGTCCCAAGCATGTTTAAATCCACTTAATGTTGACTGACTCACTACCTCTGTTGGCAGTTTATTCCAGGCAAAATAATACTTTCTAAGATTAGTTTTAAACATTCCTCCTGCTAGTTTGTGGTCATGTCCCTGTTTTTTGATCTAGGCTTTATATTGCAAATACTGCCCTCCTGAACCTTATTAACCATCTATAACCTTGTTAAAAATTTCAGTCATGTCTCTCTTCCAACATCTTTCCTCCAGACTGCATAAATTAAGTTCCTGAAGTTTCATCTGATAGGTTTTATCCCTCAGACCTTTCACCATTTGGACCCGTTCTATGTTATCAACATCGTTTTGTAAGTTAGTGTTCAACATGAGGTCTAACTAAAGATCTACTGTATAAAGGGGAATCAGGCCCTCCTTCTTCCTCTTTGTGACACACCACTAGTGACTACTCTCTGTCCCGAATGGACCCCATTTACAGCCACACTCTGGTATCTATCCTTCAGCCAACTGCATATCCCCTGAACCACCCAAGGGTTAAGTCCTATCTTGTACAACTTGTTTATTAGATCATTATGTGGAGCTGTATCAATTGCTTTACTGAAATTATGATATGCTATGTCCACAGCACCACCCTGGTCCAGAACATCAGTGATACAGTCAAACAATTAATTCAGATTAGTCTGACATGATCTGCCCTCAGTAAAGCCATGCTGCTTTGGGTTCAGCAAATTGTGTGTTTTTAAGAAATCAACTATCCTTCTTTTAGGTGTGATTCCATTAATTTGTTAGCTTCTTTCCTGTAATTGCCATCTTCTATCCTGTAATGGGTCCAGCAAATTGTGTTTTTAAGTAATCAAATTTGCTTCTTTTTAGGCATGATTCCATTAACTTGTCAGCTTCTATCTTGCAATTGCCAGCTTCTCCCTTGATACCCTCCTTGTGGATAGGTGCAATATTAGTTGTCCACCAGTCATGGGGCGCTTCTCCCGTTATAAGAGTTTGATTAAAAAGATCAGGTTATGGTCTAACAACTATACCTCAAAGTTCCCTTAAAACTCTGGGATGAATTACATGATGACCCATTCCATTATTAGGCTTTAACCAAGCCAGTTCCTCCGTTACCTCTGTCTTTAGAAATCCTAAAAAATTAACCTTCATTACTAGAAACAATATGATCCACAAACATGCTATTGTTAGTGCAATTTATTTGTCAGAAGACAGAATTGAAGAAATTGTTCAAATGGTGTGCTATATCCAGGTCTCCCTCAACTTAAGTGTTGTGCCCAGTTTTCATTTTAGAGATCCCATTTGTATTTTTTCTTATCACTGTTTGTGCCTAAAAAGTTTTTATCTCTTTTGTTAATATATTCAGCCATTTAATCCTCTTTCTGTGCTTTGGCAGCACTGATAATGTGCTTTTGTCTATATTATACACTTCTCCTCAGCTACACTTTCTGTTTCCATGAATCTATCATATCTATCCTATATGCTGTTTTTTCTCCTTTACTATCCTACTTACCTCTTTAGTTAACCATATGTTTTTTTTATTTTCACTTACTCTTACTAATTTGCCTGACATACAGTGGGTATACACTGTGTGCAGAATTATTAGGCAAATGAGTATTTTGACCACATCATCCTCTTTATGCATGTTGTCTTACTCCAAGCTGTATAGGGTCGAAAGCCTACTACCAATTACGAACCTCATTCTGTTGTACGTATTTCTCCTACTACACCAGTTTTATGAGTAAACGGATTATTAAGACGTGTGTCACATATGGGTGACATACAGTCCGTTTAATCATTCTCATTCACTTTTATTTTTTTTGTATACCAATTGATTTCTCCATTCATCCTATCATTTCCTCTTTTTTGTCGTATATCCTATCTATACTATCTAAGTACCTTTGTCTTTCACATCGACTCCTCTTCACATATTATATCTGTTTTCGTGTAATAGTCACGACGGTTTCGTGTCTTTCTCCTAATTTACCGACTTATATAATTGTTTTCTC
>BLSH010527086.1:234437-245768 GCA_018402905.1 Glandirana rugosa | reverse complement strand
GGGGGCCTGGGATGAGAGCAGGGATGGGGGGGCCTGGGATGAGAGCAGGGATGGGGGGGCCTGGGATGAGAGCAGGGATGGGGGGCCTGGGTAGAGAGCAGGGATGGGGGGCTCCTCTAAAAGCACCCCCAACCAGCACATATCCTCTTAACCCCCTCCCATCACTTCTCCAAGTGTGCATTCCTGTTTCCCCGCAAAAAGCATTCACAGACCTCGTCAGTGTGGCTCTTGCAGTGTAAAGTCTCTGCTCCCCGGCTCCTCCCCCTCCTGTCTGTATACACGGGAGCCGAGGAGGATTCTCAGTGAGTTCTGTGTGCAGGGAAATGTACAGGCTTACTGGGGGGATACTGACTGGCAGGCACCTCCACGCCACGGACAGACACTCATGGGACCCCCCTGACAGCGGGGCCCTCGGGCATTGCCCGACTTACCGAATGGTCAGTCCGCCTCTGGCGCCCTCTCTTGTTGCTGTTGTTTTGCAAATGCAGTAGCTGCTGACTTTTAATAAAGGGATACTTACCTTTCCAAGGATTCGGCACCGACCTCAACCGGGCCAGTTCTTTGCTGGTCTTCAGGTCCCTGGCACAGCGCGTTTAGGGAGGAAAGCCGACTGTAACTCCTTGCCGCTTCACAACTAGGTTCCCACTGAGCATGAGCGAGCTGCACTGCACTTTGTGAATGCAAGCACAATATTTCCAACGCAAACCTTCCTGAAAGTGGCTGTAGACATAAGTGGGTGTTGCATCGACCACCGTCTGGGAACCAAAGACATTCAAAGCAAAAAGTATGTCACCAGCACACTGAGAATCTTCAGAACAGATCCAACGCTGTATTTAGCGATCACATGGTAGTTACAAAAGCAACACTCTGGATGTGACTTTGCATGTGACAAGTGTAGTGCAGAATAGAATAGTATTTAAGAAAACATCCACCAATCAGTGTGCAAATAATTGGCTATACCCCACCCCCTGATGTCATAATGTCATCATAAGCCCATGTTTTAAACATGTATGGGCACGTATGCTTACGCTTTAGAAAAAGCCACATTAAAACCACAAATGCATAAACAAAAAAGAAAATTGGGAAAAGGGTATATCAGAGAGGGCAGAAGGGACATAATGAAGAAGAAAGAAAAAAAGGACCTTATGCTACAATGATTGCGGGACTTTGTTTACACCCTGGGACCCGATGTGAACATCTGAAGTGCCCAAATATGTTTGATCGCCCACACACTGACATGATAGTGTTTGAATTTGCTGTGACCATTACATATCCTTTTTGTATTATCATGCTTATGGGTTATATATATGGCTATTATGATAAGTCTAAAAATTAGATGTTCTGGCAGTTATGTCATTTTTCAAAATATGTGGCTATGGCATTTGGGTAGGGTGCAGCATACCATTAGCAAAGAATACACTCAGGGGCCGAGACGGTTTAAAATACTACATTATGAGAGTTCAAACAGGTGCAAACACGCCTGGCGGGAAGGCACGACCGACCATAGCCACTTAAAAATAGTAACAGAGGTTTGTGACCCTAGAATGATGCCGACAGCTCCTGTAGTGAGGAGCAGGAATGCAGCCTGGCCGGTCCACACTCAAATGAGAGGCTTTTTACAATGAGGAAGCACATTCCCTACTCCTCGGGAACCGTTCCTTATTGCTAAGCACTGTCCCTGCCAAATGGGGAACCTGTCCCTACACTAACCACTCGCAGGAACCAGAATCTTAAATAGACTCTGTCTGACCCAAGATGGTCACTGAGGTCACGTGGGCCACCACCGCCTAATTACCTTCACCTTCAGGGTGAAGTTCCACTTTAATGTATATAATCTTATGGTTACACACTCTATTTTATAACATCAGCATTGTAATAGGAACACAAACAATAGTTATACTTGACAAGCCGATACAAGCTTACTTGAAAGATCTCCTTGTTGTGAGTGCTGTTTGTCAGCTGGCCAATCCCCTGCATGCTTTGCAGTTTCTCCTCTGCTGTTTACTTTTCATTTCTGTGATTCCTGTACTGACTCTGCCTCCTGAAACTCCTCTTCTCGGCATTTCTGTTTTTTGAGTAAAAAAAATATGTCATTACTTTGACGTTAAATATCGGGGTTATGGCAGCAGCTAGCTGCCATAACCTCCGTTTTTTTTTTTACTATAGCCGATACTCGTTCCGATAAATGTGATCCTGCGGGTGGATTCACCGAGGGATCACTTTTAGAAGAGGTGGGAGGCGTGCCTCCTGCCACTTCCCGGTCACTCCCGGGCTTACCTGACCCATCAGTGAAGCCGGGACTGATCCGATGCAGCCGATAGCTGGGTATGGAGATAAGAGAGGCCAAGATGGCCACCACTCGTCTCTATGCCCTTGGAGGACCGGAGCGACACCTGACATCACTTAGGGGTTTTTACCTTAAAGAGGAAGTAAACTCTGAAAATTATTTTTTTTTAACCTGCCCTGCAAAGTAAAGGCATAATGTGCTAGTATACATTGCATACTAGCACATTATGTAGCAAACAAAGCCATCCCTGCTGCAGGCTGCATCCATCTTTGCCCGTCTTCCTTCTGGGGCCGCGCACAGCGTGAGTGGCCGTCCCTTCAGAGCGCATACGTCGATGGCATCATCTGCGCAGTATACAGTAAATATCTCCTAAACGACGCACAAGATATTTTCAGTACCTATAGGTAAGCCTTATTCTAGGCTTACCTATAGGTACAAAGTATACAGGAGGGTATACAACCTCTTTAAAGAGGTTCTAAAACCAGAAGGTTCTTTATCTTTATGTGTTATATGCATTAAGGTAAAAAAACACCTGCAGGCTCTCTCGGTTCTCTCTTTCTCCTCACTGGCTTAGACACAGCAGTGGGAGCAACTGACTTAGGAAAGTTACTGCAACATTTACTTAAGTATCGAATACATTAGAGCACATGTGTCAAACACAAGGCCAGTGGGCCGAATCCAGCCCTCCAGGCCATCTGTGGACCTCTCCTGCTGCAGCACCCCCCTTGCCTCCACCCCCACTTTGTCTCAGCAGTTGGCAGCAGAGAAGAGGACTTCTCCGCCAGATCCTGCGCTTCTCTGTGTGGCCACGGAAAGGCTTGTCTCTGCCTTGGCAACGCAGGGAATAAATCCACCATATCCCTTAGTAAAAACAGCACATAGTAAACACAAAAACACTGGTTAGGCAAACATTTAACCCTTTGATCTCCGTAGATGTTTAACCCCTTCCCAGCCAGTATCATTAGTACAGTGACAGTGCATCATTTTAGCATTCATCACTTTATTAGTGTAGCCAGGAGTCTCAAAATGCTCCTTTAACATAGAGACATTATTGCCCACGAATGCTATGAAGTTTCCCCTAGTGCTGAGGTTGTTAAATGTAATGGTCATGTGAGGAATGCTGCCTTGTGGGATTTGTGGTGTCACAGAGGAAACTTGTCATCGGACCTTGCAAAGGTAGGACTTCATTTCCCAGTGTACAATGCTGCAGTAAAGGCTCTTGGGAGGATCAATACTTTGTGAGGGAAACTATTTAAGTGAGTTAGCTTCAGTCTCTTGGGACGGGGTGATCGATCACGAGAGACCTGTGTGTTTTGTCAGCAGGATTGCATCTAGTGATCCAGAATTTATACAGTGACCCAGCACGCTGCAGTGATACAAAGTCCTAGTGAGTGATCTGCGGGACCAGCATACCAACATCTGAATCTGTTCCAGAGTCAGCGGCAGCAGTGGCAGCAGCAGCACCAAAAGCAATCGATCCGTGAGAGCTGCAGGGACAGCAGTGGAAGTCGTTTCCCCAAAGAGCAAGTGGATATCATCAATTCCAGCGCTTTCAGCATCTTCTGATCAGCCGGACCGCTTCTGTGTTCCTCCATCAAGGTGGTGAGCAGGCGCAAGCCTATACATTATAGTGCATATTTGTCTACCCCATGCAAGGACAGAAAGGCTCAGCTCCTACTGTGGATTACAAATTTCAAGTGCACAGACTTGCTATTGTGTAGCAAATCACCTTTAAGTCAGTGGTCTCTAAAAAGGCTTTGCATTAATTCAGTGAAGTTTGCCATCTTTGTGCTTTCTCTAGATTATTGGATACAGTAATTCAGGTACCTACTTCCTAATTGAACTAAGCCGGCAGAAGATTAACTGAGCTTCGCAGCAGGACTACTACCATTACAGCTACTACTTCCCACATGACCTCATTCTCTTAAAGAACTCTGAATCAGAGCAGGAGAATTTATTTAGTCGTGTATTAGGCCTCATGCACACAGGACGTTTTTTGACGTTTTTACAGCGGCTGTTTTCAGCTGCAGACGTTTTTTCTACAGTCATTAAACCCTCCATCATATTGTCCTATGTGTTCATGCATACATAGGCTCTCATCAGCTGTTTTTTGCAGTGACGTTTTTGAGCTGTAAAAAAACCCAAGACCAGAGGGTTCGGAGAGACGTTTTTCAGCCGTAAAAACGCTCTGACGCCCAAAAACGCTCACTAACGCCACACACCAACATTTTTGGGCGTTTTGTGTCCATTGAAAAAAGAATAAAAAAAAAAACTTCCAAAACGCTCATTAACGCTCACTAAAAATCACTGATAGGCTGCTGACGTTTTAGGACGTTTTTTTAACGTCCTGTGTGCGTGAAGCCTTAATGTTGATAGTTCATGTATAAGAATATAACGGAACTGCTATAGATTTATATTAAGTTTGTATTTATCCCATTGAGTGGTATCAATATACCCAGGAGTCATATCCACATATATCTATACTGATATCTGAATATAGAAAATTCATCAACATATATTATTTCAACACATAAATAATCCTAATATTCTGTACCAAATCTGATTGCAGGATATTTGATTAAGCTCAATAGGAAGACTGTTAATGTACATTGGATAAAGTAGTTAAAAGAAGTTTAAAAGGGAAAAGTGAATATTTTTATTCATTTACTCCTATTATCTAATTCAATATTACAATCTAAGTTGAGACTTTATGATTCTTTATTGTGACTGTAACTGTTATTGTTGCCTTTAAAGACGTCTTATGCCAAAGTTTTATCTTTTGCCAATAAGTAAACATATTGAACTTAGAAGTTGGTGTGGTCTCAATTACTATATACAGTTGCGCTCATAAGTTTGCATACCCTGGCAGAATTTATGATTTCTTGGCCATTTTCAGAGAATATGAATGAAAACACAAAAACATTTCTTTCACTCATGGTTAGTGTTTGGTTGAAGCCATGTATTATCATACAACTGTGTTTACTCTTTTTAAATCATAATGACAACAGAAACTACCCAAATGACCCTGATCAAAAGTTTACATAGCCCAGTTGTTAATACCGTTATTGCACCCCTTAACATCTATGACAGCTTGAAGTTTTTTGTGGTATTTGTGGATGAGGCTCTTTATCTTCTCAGATGGTAAAGCTGCCCATTCCTCTTGGCAAAAAGCCTCCAGTTCCTGGAAATTCTTGGGCTGTTTTGCATGAACTGCACATTTGAGATCTCCCCAGAGTGGCTCAACTATATTAAGATCAGGAGACTGAGATGGCCACTCCAGAACCTTCACTTTATTCTGCTGTAGCCAATGACAGGTCGACTTGGCCTTGTGTTTTGGATCATTGTCATGATGGAATGTCCAAGTACGTCCCATGCACAGCTTCCTGGCTGAAGAATGCAAATGTTCTTCCAGTATGTTTTGATAACATACTGCATTCATCTTGCCATAAATTTGACCAAATTTCCCGTGTCATTGTAGCTCACACATCCCCAAAGCACTAGCCATCCACCTCTGTATTTCACAGGCCTTGTTAACTCGTCTCCAAATGTAGCATTTATGGTTGTGGCCAAAACGCTCAATCTTGGTCATCACTCCAAATGACTGTGCCAGAAGGTTTAAGGCTTGTCTCTGTGCTGTTTGGCATATTGTAAGCGGGATACTTGTGGCATTTGTGTAGTAATGGCTTTCTTCTGGTGACTCAACCATGCAGCCCATCTTTCTTCAAGTGCTTCCTTATTGTGCATCTTGAAACATGTTTTCAGAGAGTTCTGTATTTCACCCGAAGTTATTTGTGGGTTTTTCTTTGCATCCCGAACAATTTTCCTGGCAATTGTGGCTGAAATTTCAGTTGGTCTACCTGACCGTGGTTCGGTTTCAACAGAACCCCTCATTTTCCACTTCTTGATTAGAGTTTAAACACTGCTGATTGACATTCTCATTTCCTTAGATATCTTTTTATATCCCTTTCCTGTTTTACACAGTTCAACTACCTTTTCCTGCAGATCCTTTGACAATTATTTTGCTTTCTCCATGACTCAGAATCCAGAAACGTCAGTGCAGCACTTGATGAAAGATGCAAGGGTCTGTCAGGAGTCCAGAAACTACTTGACCTTCTAGTCACACACACTAATTACAAGCAAACAGATCACAGGTGAGGATGGTTACCTTTAATAGCTATTCAACCCCCTTTGTGCCAACTTGTGTGCATGTTATCAGGCCAAAATCACCAGGGTATGTAAACTTTTGATCAGGGTCATTTGGGTAGTTTCTGTTGTCATTATGATTTAAAAAGAGGAAACACAGTTGACTGATGATAAATGACTTCAGCCAAACACTAACCATGATTGAAAGAAAAGTTTTTATTTTATCATTCATATTCTCTGAAAAATGGCCAAGAAATCATAAATTCTGCCAGGGTATGTCAACTTATGAGCACAACTGTAATTGTGAACTGATGATAACTTTGCAATATGAGTGCACCCAGAGTGTCAGGGGTGGTGGAGGACTCTCAGAGTGTTGGGGACCAAGGGGGAATTGATTTCTTAAGCAACCCTCAAGAGGGCAGCGCTACATTTGGGGGCTCATCCACTATTCCCCCTATGGTGAACCTCAGGAAGTCTGCAGAAACCCCTCAAGGTCAGATGGACTCTATTGCTGTTACCAAGTGGGCAAAAGAAGAAGGAAGTCGATTGGAGCTGTCCAGTGTCTTGAAGTTACTTGGAGTGGGATGGACTGAAAAGGATGTGCGAATGATGTTGAGAGGGGCTTTTCCTACTCAAGGGTCTTATGTTGTGGACTTGGGAACAGAGTATGAAGAAGAAAAGACTTATGCTCTAGTAGAATGGTGAGACAGCATTGTGTCGAACGCGGGTATCAGATCGCTGCCCTCCTCACCGACAGGTGACCGAGGACCCCCCTGATCTAACACCGCGCTTGTCACAAACGTAACAATGCCACTCTCAGCTGCTTTCAGCACAAACATTTCCCAGTTTGCGGGACCACCGTCTAAATGCCAGCCGCCTGAGAGCGATTATTACTGGGCTAATTCAAACAATTAACCCTTTCACTGCCACCACCTCTATTGGAGCCAAAGGAGCTCAAAATTTCAGCAATACCAGGATTTCAGAATAACCACCTGTAACACACACTGTCACCGCAGACAGGTATATCCAGATGCGTTATTTTAAAAACAGTAGCGCTCTTCAAAGGAACAGATTCGTGATAGTTGCATTAAGAGCTTTAGGGACAAAATTAACACTTTTCAAAATAAGGTTTAATAATGAAAAGGTCAAGTTTTAGGTGCAGTAAAATATTTACAGAAAAATAAAAGAAGGTTGAAAAATACTGAGACAAAATATACAGCAAAGGAACAGAATGGAATACCTGCATTTGAAATGTCCATGCCTAATCAGGGTTTCGAAGATTATTTTATGGTTCTCTGATGGTGCTTCATTGATGGTAATTGAGAACTGACCATTGATCTTAGCAATCCCTTTTTGTCTGGGTGACAAGGGGTGGGGCCATATGCCCCTGGCCATTCACATGAGTGGCCGGTTTTTTAGACAATGTCCAGGACGGGCCATAGAGATACTGCTTCTTAATTCATGCATTGTGTATGAAAAGCATATTTCAAGATTGGGCCGCCTGGCAAATCTCACAGTAAGAAATTCAATCTCAGCATGCATAAAGCTTTCAAATGACTCCAAACATGAGAGTTCTGAGACCTTCTAGGACCCTAGGAAGGGAACATACTAGTTCTATCCCTCCTTGGGTAACAAGGGGGAAATGTTTATACTTGAATAATGCGGGCCAAAATTCTACATTTAAATATGTACGTTTTATCACTATGGCATGCTCCTATCTAAAATTATGAACTTTATATATTTTTTGGGTAAGTTTTAAGACAGGGAGAGGGTCACTCTGAGGTTAAAGTTGCCTGGGTGATATATGGGCTCGCATTTCCGGGCATCAGTTCGGTTTATGGCTGTTTAAAGATAAAAACAAACAAATTTCTCTTTCTGGCTTGTCCAGATGCCCCTTTGAAGTTGATCTGGCCAGAAAGGGAGGGGGTGGAAATAAGGAGTTTTGTCCTACGTTTAAACGGCGATGGCTGACCATAACAAAATGGAGTTGCTTTTCAGAGTGGGGCCGCCTTGCTTGCGTCTCATGCATGATATCATGACTTCATGTGTGTCTCACACGTAATATAATCACATCTCCCCCCTGAGGTGGTTGCATGGGAGGGGAATGTGATTCCCGTCCTGACGCAACCCATTCCTACGGCTCAGCATTCCCATAGGCGCTGCCTTTCTTGTGCTGGATGGTGAAATCATATTGCTGAAGGATTAAGCTCCAATGAAGTACAGTAGCTTGCCATTCTCCCCAGCAACACGATTAAACCAGCTCAAGGAATTGTGGACGGTGATCACCATGACTCATCGATCTGGGGCATGGGGTAGGCGTCTGCAGTGGTGATCGCATCCAGCTTTCGGTAGTCCACACAGAACCTGGTCGTCTGATCCTTTTTGGGGGGACCTCCGAATTACCCCCAGCTGCAGCATCTCCTCCACCTCCCTCTTAATGTCAGCCAGCACCTCCAGAGAGATGCGATAGGCCGACTGTTTAATGGGGGGATGTGCCCCAGTGTCCACCTGGTGGACAGCAAGGTCCGTCCACCCCAGTTTCCCCGTAAACCAACTCCCATGGACTGTCAGCACATCCTTCAGCCCAGGTACCTGTACGGGGGTAAGGTTGGGGTTTATCAGGTGGTCAGAGCTGACCTCCCTGGTGTCAGCTAACAAGTCTAGGGGTGGGTCAGCCTCTTCAGGCTCCGGCCTGCTGCAGACAGTCGTGCGCTCATGATGGGCTTTAATCGTGTTCACATGGAAGGCCTTCTGCCGTCTACTCCCTTCTCCCAACTGGACTAGGTATGTAACGTCATTCAGATGCTGGGTAAAGGGGTAAAGGCCTTCCCATGTGGCCTGGAGTTTGTTCTGCCGCAAGGGGAGCAGAACATACACCAGCTGCCCAAGTTATATGCCTGCTCCCTAGCATTGCGGTTATACCAACGTTTCTGCCTGGTCTGGGCCTGGGTCATGTTTTCACGCACAATCCCCCCCAAAATCTCCATTTTATCCTGGAATCTCAGGACGTAATCCCCAGCAGAGACCTCTTGGTCGGCGATCTTGCCCTCCCAGGTGTCACGGATTAGGTCCAGGGGTCCTCTTACCCTCCGTTCGTACAACAGCTCAAATGGCAAAAAGCCTGTGGACTCCTGGGGCACCTCTCTGTAAGCGAACAGCAGATGAGGCACATAACTTTCCCAGTCCTTACCCAGGGACTCCACAAAGGTACGCAGCATTTGTTTCAGGGTACCATTGAAACGCTCGCACAAGCCTTTCTTTTGCTGATGGTAAGGACTGGCCATTATATGCGTCATCTGTATTTTCTGACAGAGAGCGTGCATCAAGTCAGACACAAACTGAGGGCCTTGATTGCTAATGAGCTCAGCTGTGAAGATTCCCAGCAGAGCATCAGTGACCTTGTCTGCACGGAGGGAGGAGAGAGCCACTGCCTCTGGGTAACGCGTGGCATAGTCAACGACTGTCTGGATAAAACGTTTGCCTGAACTGCTGGGGATAGCTAGAGGCCCAACAATATCCACTACCACCCTCTTAAAAGGTTCATCAATCACATGCAAAGATTTTAACAGAACCCTGTGTACATCTCCTACCTTGCCAACCTGCTGGCAGGTATCACAGGACCAACAGTAGTCAGCTATGTCTGTCAGCATGGTGGGCCAATAAAAGTTATGCATTAATCACCCCTGGTTTTTAGTGATCCCCAAGTGACCTGCTAGGGGGATCTCGCAGGCCACCTTTAGGAGCTGTCCCCTGAATTGGCTTGGGACCACCAGCTGCCTGCTTCCGAACTCAGCTTTGTTTTCCCTTGCAGACAAACTCTCCTTGTACAGCTTTCCTTTGTCACAGTAAATCTTTTGTTTGTCATTTATGGCAGAGGGGCTGTCCTAAACTCCTGAGTTGAGCGTACCGGACTTTAGGGTGTCCGTGCCCTGAACCCAATCCCGGACATTAAAAAAAAGTCCGGGATCGGGTTCGGTATTCAGGTATTTTTGGCGCCTTTTCTATAGCTGCTGGGCAGCCAATCAACAAGCTTTTCACTAGTTTGCCCTTAGAAGCCATCACAGCCATGTCTACTAATGGCATGGCTTTGATTGGCCAGTGCATCATGTGACCCAGCCTCTATATGAGGCTGGAGTCACGTAGCGCCACGTGTCAGATCGTCTCAGACTAGAGTAGGGAGAGCTTCATGCCGGTGCTGTGAGGGAAAGATTAGCGTTCACAACCATCTCAGACTGCATTAGGGAGACCTTCATTGCGGTCCTGTGAGGGAGACGTTAGCGTTCAGAACCATCTTATAGTGCATTAGGGAGATGTTCCTGTCTGTGCTGTGAGGGAGACATTAGCATTCAGAACCATCTTATAGTGCATTAGGGAGACGTTCCTGTTGGTGCTCAGAGTGATAGATTATCATTCTAAAACCATCTACTACTGCATTAGGGAGAGGTTCCTGTTGGTGCTCTGAGGGAGAGATTATCATTCTGAAACCATCTACTACTGCATAAGGGAGAGGTTCCTGTTGGTGCTCTGAGGGAGAGATTATCATTCTAAAACCATCTACTACTACATTAGGGACAGGTTCCTGTTGGTGCTCTGAGGGAGAGAATATCATTCTAAAACCATCTACTACTGCATTAGGGAGAAGTTCCTGTTGGTGTTCTGAGGGAGAGTTTATTGTTATAAAACCATCTACTACTGCATTAGGGACAGGTTCCTGTTGGTGCTCTAAAGGACAGTTTATCATTCTAAAACCATCTACTACTGCATTAGGGACAGGTTCCTGTTGGTGCTCTGAGGGAGAGATTATCATTTTAAAACCATCTACTACTGCATTAGGGACAGGTTCCTCGTGGTTGTCCTTGGACAGGGATTACGTCATCATCTACCAAAATCTTACTATTTGA
>BLSH010527086.1:219720-229829 GCA_018402905.1 Glandirana rugosa | reverse complement strand
AATGCCAGCATTTCAAAATTCCTAGCCTTTGAAATGCTGTCATTCCGTCTGGTAGACACGGACAGTTTTAAGAAACCTGATGGCGGTGTCTGTACGTCTGACAGTACGTGGTTCCCAGCCGCCACTACTTTTGCAGACGAGCCATCCCTTCCCTGCACAAACGAGTCGGGGACGAGATCAAGTGTGCACTGCGCAACGCCATCTGTGGCAAGGTCCACATAACCACTGATACCTGGACCAGTAAGCACGGGCAGGGACGCTATATCTCGCTAACTGCACACTGGGCAAATGTAGTGGCGGGTAGGCCTGAGGCGGCTAGCATGTCCTTCCGCCACTGAGGATTGCAGGGCATTTCTCTTTGCCTCCTATTGCCTCCTCCTCTTACTGCACTTCCTCCTCCTCCTCCTCTACCACCTCCTCATCCGCTCAGAGTAACACCTTCACCGCCAACTTCAGCACATCCAGGGGGAAACGACAGCAGGCTATTTTAAAACTGATATGTTTGGGGGATAATCCCCACACTGCGCAGCAGCTGTGAACGGGCATTGAACAACAGACCGATGAGTGGTTGTTGCCACTGAGCCTCAAGCCCAGCCTGGTGGTGTGGGATAATGGGCAAAATCTCATAGCAGCTCTGGGCCTAGCCGGTTTGACGCACATCCCTTGCCTGGCGCATGTGCTGAATTTGGTGGTGCAGAAATTTCTAAAAAACTACCCAGATATGTCAGAGCTGCTGCAGAAAGTGCGGGCCGTCTGTGCGCGCTTTCGGCATTCTCACCCTGCTGCTGCTCGCCTGTCTGCGCTGCAGCGGAACTTTGGTCTTCCTGCTCACCGCTTCCTATGCAACGTGCCCATAAGGTGGAACTCCACCTTGCACATGCTGGAGAGACTGTGCGAGCAGCAGCAGGCAATAGTGGAGTTTCAGCTGCAGCACGCACGGGTCAGTCGCTCTGCGGAACAGCAACACTGCACCACCAACAAGTGGGCCTCCATGCAAGACCTGTGTACCATATTGCGATGTTTCGAGTACTCCACCAACATGGCCAGTGCCGATGACTCTGTTCTCAGTGTTACTATCCCACTTCTATGTCTCCTTGAAAAAACACTTTGGGTCGATGATGGAAGAGGATGTGGCAAAGGAGGAAGAGGAGGAGGAAGAGGGGTCATTTCCACGGTTATCAGGCCAGTCATTCACAAGTGGCTCGGAGGGTTGGTTCCTGCAGCAGCATAGGCCAGGTAAAAGATTTTCAAGCCAGGGCACAGTTCTGGAGGATGAGGAGGACGAGGAAGATGATGATGATGATGAGGAGGAGGAAACGTGTTCACAGCAGGGTGGCACCCAACGCAGCTCGTGGGCATCACTGGAGCGTGGCTGGGGAGATACGGAGGACACAGATGATACACCTCCCACAAAGGACAGCTTGTCTTTGCCTCTGGGCAGCCTGGCACACATGAGCGACTACATGCTGCAGTGCCTGCTCAACGACAGCTGAGTTGCCCACATTTTAACTTGTGCCGATTACTCGGTGGCCACCCTGTTGGATCCCCATTACAAGGACAACATGCCGTCCTTAATTCCCTCACTGGAGCGTGATCGGAAGATGCGCGACTACTAGCGCACGCTGGTAGACGTGCTGCTGAGGGCATTCCCAAATGACACAGGGGGCTCTGTGGAAGCACAAGGCGAAGGCGGAGGAAGAGGTCGCCAACACAGCTGTGGCACCGTCAGCACCTCAGAAGGCAGGGTTAGCATGGCCGAAATGTGGCAACGCTTTGTCAGCAGCCCGCCACAACAAACAGCACCACCAGCTGATAGGCAACGTCTTAGCAGGAGGCAGCATTTCAGCAACATGGTGGAACAGTAGGTGTGCATACACCTACACGTACTGACTGATGGGTCTGCCCCATTCAACTTCTGGGTCTCCAAATTGGGCACATGGCCTGAGCTTGCCCTTTATGCCATGGAGGTGCTGGCCTGCCCTGCAGACGGTGTATTGTCTGAACGTGTGTTTAGCACGGCAGAAGGCGTTATCACAGACAAGCGCAACCGCCTGTCCACAGCCAACATGGATAAGCTAACGTTTATTAAAATGAACCAGGCATGGATCCCACAAGACTTGTCTGTACCTTGTGCAGAATAGACATTTAGACCGGCCTCACACAGCCATTGGTATACTTGTTTATTTTTTAATATGTCTCAATATTTTGGGGGCTACCCCAATTAGAAAAAAAAAACAAACAAACAAATAACAGTGTTGGCTACCTCCTCCTCCTCCTCGACCACCGCCACTTCCACCTACACTGCCACGGTCACGGCCTAGTCAACCTCTAGGCTCCTAATCCACATCCACCTCCTCCTCCCATTTTTTTTTTTTTTTTGTGATTTTAAGTTATTTCCCTATCCACATTTGTGTGTAAGGCACTTGTCCTACTCCTTACCCCCATTTTGCTTCCTTTTGCAGCCCTCTTGTCCTTTCCAGGACTTTTTTACAGCCATTTTTGTGCCCAAAAGTTTGGGTCACCATTGACTTCAATGGGGTTCGGGGTCCGGGGTCAAGTTCGGTACCGAACCCGAAACTTCTCCGCGAAGTTCGGCTGAACCAGACGAACCCGAGCATCCAGGTGTCCGCTCAACTCTACTCCTGAGCTGTGTCAGTGTTTGGTCTGTCTGCAGTGCTGCTTCAAAGGCTGAACCACAAGTCCCAGCCAGCAGTCCTTTGGCAAATGAGGACAGCTGCTGAGGCCCAACAGAGGTAGAGCCCACTGGGTCAGAACACGGAGAGGGCCCAGAGACCTCCTCCTGCTGTTCGGCGACCCTAGCCTGGACTTCTGCAGCCCTTGCAGCACTGCGAGTGACCCCCAGTATGGGTAATACATTGTCAACATTATCAACAGTATATTCAACAGGTATACAGGTGACATCATTGGCACATACATCATTTGCCTTTACATTCAACTGTGTCTCTTCTCCTTTCTCTGAAGAAGGAGAACCTTGCATTTCCACTCCCCCCTCCCCCTCCCCAGGTTGCCAAGATATCATACCCACATCTGCACACAGTACCTTAAGAAGTCCAGAGGTTTCCGAGGGGGTGTCCTCAGCAGGGGCATAGTAGGAGACAAGGGTCCCCAAGTCAGCACCCAGCAACACAGCAGTGGGAATCTCCTCAGAAACTCCCACCTCTCTCATCCCACTCCCAGCACCCCAGTCAATGTACACATAGGCCCGGGGTATGAAGGAGCGGGTTCCCCCAACTCCGGTGAGGAACTTCTCAGGGATGATGTCCGTTTCTTCTATCACCTCCGGTCTGACCAAGGTGACTTCAGCTCCGGTGTTCCGGAGACCCGTTACAGTCCAGTGACCCACGATGACGGGCTGCAAGTTGGCATTGGGTCCTTGAGGTCTCCCACTGACGAACAGCACGGCGGAAGGGTTGCTGGCCGGGTGGCCAGATGATGTCATCTTCTTCTGCTCCGGGCACTGCGTTCGCAGATGGCCAGGCTTGCCACAGGTGTAACACCTGCGGTTATCAGTCAGGGCGGGTTTTACGTCAGAGATTGCATTTTAAGACCGATGAGAGGCTCAGTTGGCCTGCAGAGGAGAGGTTGCCGTGTGCAATTTTCCCCCTTTCCAGCCATCCAGTGGAGCTTTGCGATGGTCCGATACCCGAGTACTGATTAAGGTATCGGCCAGGTCTGCTGCGGCTTTAGCAGAACCAGGCTTCCGCTGTAGCACAAACTGTCTGACGTCTGGAGGACAGACGTGCAGCAGCTGATCTTCGATCATGAGATCTTCCAGGGCCTCAAAAGAAGTGGCTTTCAGGCCCCTATTCCACTGTTGGAATATGATATGGCTTACCACATCCATATAAGAGTCTCCAGGCCCGTTTTCGGTATACTTCAGGGGTCAAGCGATACTTCTGAATGATTGCTGCCTTTATGGCTTCATAATCCTCGTTCTGCTCCACCGGCAGGTCGACATATGCATCCAGGGCCTTGCCTCGTAGCCCTGGTGTCAGGTACCGGGCCCATTGTGCTGGGGGCAAATGGTACTGATGGCAAGTTTTTTCAAACGACAGAAGGTACACGTCAATGTCACTGTACTTTTCCATGACTGGAAATTTAGTGAGGTTCTGACCCTGTCGTGCTGACGATCAGCCTCCTTCTGCGCAGCCTCTCTCTCAGCCTAGCATTCCTCTCTCTCAGCTGCAGCCTGGCATTCTAGAAACTGCAGGTACATCACAGGATCCATTTCGCTGATGTGCTGGAGTGTTTCCTGCATTTGAGGAGAGTCTATGCTGTTTGCAGGCAATCTGGGGCTAGCCTGCTCCTGCTCCTGCTGAGGCCCAGAAGGGACAATCAGTAGTATTCCCGGTTCAGTCCCTCTTTGCTCATCCTGAGAGGTTGTTGAGTCTGAACCACTTGCCTCTGGAGTATAGGGAACCCCTTCAGCCCATATCATACTCCTGTAGGGCCTTTATCATGTCTTTACAAGTTTTGTTACTGACGTCAAGGCCTCTTGTGGTACACTCAGCAGTCAGGTCATCTTTGTTCATCTTCTTATACACTGATGGCCCAGACATTTTGCAAGCAGAAAAGAGTTGTAGGAAGGAGTTATTGCTGTATGTCTCTTTAAAAACAAAAATATGCATCAGCTTGTCTCTAAGGACTGTTTCTAAAAAGGTTACAATCCTTCAGTGCAGAGCTAATTCCTAACAATGCACTGAATGCTCTTAAGGCGAAAGTATCCCATCGCTGGCAACCAGTATGTGACGAACGTGGGTATCAGATCGCTGCCCTCCTCACTGACGAGGACCCCCCTAATCTAACACCGCGCTTGTCACGAATGTAACAATGCCACTCTCAGCTTCTTTCAGCACAAAGATTTCCCAGTTTGCAGAAACACCGTCTAAATGCCAGCCTCCTGAGAGCGATTACCGGGCTAATTCAAACAATTAACCCTTTCACTGCCACCACCTCTATTGGAGCCAGAGGAGCTCAAAATTTCAGCAATACCAGGATTTCAGAATAACTACCTGTAACACACGCTGTCACCACAGACAGGTATATCCAGATGCGTTATTTTAAAAACAGTAGCGCTCTTCAAAGGAACAGATTTGTGATAGTTGCATTAAGAGCTTTAGGGACAAAATTAACACTTTTCAAAATAAGGTTTAATAATGAGACAAAATATACAGCAAAGGAACAGAATGGAATACCTGCATTTGAAATGTCTGTGCCTAATCAGGGTTTTGAAGATTATTTTATGGTTCTCTGATGGTGCTTCATTGATGGTAATTGAGAACTGACCGTTGATCTTAGCAATTCCTTTTTCTCTGGGTGACAAGGGGCCATATGCCCCTGGCCATTCATATGAGTGGGCGGTTTCTTAGAAAATGTCCAGGGCGGGCCATAGAGATACTGCTTCTTAATTCATGCATTATGTATGAAAAGCATATGTCAAGATTGGGCCGCCTGGCAAATCTCACAGTAAGAACATGAAACATGAGAGTTTTGAGACCTTCTAGGACCCTGGGAAGGGAACATACTAGTTCTATCCCTCCTTGGGTAACAAGGGGGGAATGTTTATACTTGAATAATGCGGGCCGAAATTCTACATTCACATATGTACGTTTTATCACCATGGCATGTTCCTATCTGAAATTATGAACTTTATATATTTTTTGGGTACGTTTTAAGACAGGCAGAGGGTCACTCCAAGGTTAAAGTTGCCTGGGTGATTTATGGGCTTGCATGTCCAGGCATCAGTTTGGTTTATGGCTGTTTAAAGATAAAAACAAACAAATTTCTCTTTCTGGCTTGTCCAGATGCCCCTTTGAAGTTGATCTGGCCAGAAAGGGAGGGGGTGGAAATGAGGAGTTTTGTCCCACGTTCAAACTGCGATGGCTGATCATCACAAAATGGAGTTGCTTTTCACAGTGGGGCCGCCTTGCTTGCGTCTCATGCGTGATATCATGACTTCGTGTGTGTCTCACATGTGATATCATCACAAGCAATCCAACGAGTCTTCAGGAAGAAACTGTGACATTGACAGAAGGATTAGAGGCTCAAGTTATACCAATGCAGAGGGAAGAAGGATCAGAACTAGAAGAAGAAGTACCTCCATGAAGTCTGACTTAGAGGAAGTAGGAGCCAAAGCTATTATAAAGGGCTTGCCCCCTGCCTCGTTTTACATGGGCATATGTGAACTACTAGAAAGCCTGATAAAGAGCAATAACATCACGGCTCATCAGGGTTACCGAAAGCTACAGTTTTTTTCGGGTCTCTCACCCACTCCAGAAGGAGAAGAAGATGTTGAGTTGGATGGATCAGACTATTCAAGCAGTAGAAGACTAGAATGTGCCTGAAGCGGTGAAAAGACAGCAGATAAGTGAATCTGCGAAGTCCAGCTGTGGATGTGATCCGAAGTTTGAAGAGAGGAAAACCAGAGTGCATCGCTATGGATAATATAGAAGCTCTATGTGCAGTATATGGAAAAGTGGAGAAAATTCCTGACTTGATGTATAAGTTTGAACATACTCATCAGTCAAGAGGAGAAAAGCTATCTGCATATGTTGTCCGAGTTGATAGGGTTTTGCACCAAATTATTCTAAAGAAAGACATTGAGCCCAAGGAAGCCAATAAAGTGAGATGGGAATGTGGGAATTCTACAAGGAGCAAGACCTAACCATCCTATTGTTTTACAACTGTTGTTGAAGGGAATTCAGGTTGCACCCACTTATCCCGTATTGATGAAGATGGTCAGAAAGGAAGGAGCTTTACTGGACGAAAAGAATCAAGGAACCTCCAGAGGGGCTAATGTTAATTTAAAGGCTGGGAAAGTGACAGCCCAACAAGTGCAGATTGAGTCTGGAATAATGGAAGTTGAAAAGTGATGGTGGTTCAGAATGGGGAGAGAGTACTAGGATTCCTGTATCTTCTTCAACTCCTGAAGAATCTCCAGTTAAGTTGCTAACCCAAGATCAATTGCAGCAAACGTTGTCACGAGTCATGGAAGCTCAAGTTACTATTCAGACTGACAGGATTGATTCAAGAAAATGCTTTAAGTGTGGAGAGTTAGGTAATTTCAGGAGACAATGCCCAAAAAGAGAAGAGGACCTCAACTTCATGGCTGAGCTACTGAAAGCGTTACAACAAATTCTGGCAACCCAGAAGGCGGGAAACTTCAAAGGGTCTCAATGAAGGAGCCAATTGAGAACCCAAAGAATCTGAGCTCCATAAAGCCGAACAAGAGTAGGACTAGTCCAAAGGAGAGGAGTCCTAAGAAGGAGAGAGTATCTAACCCCTCAACGGGTTCTGAGTACCTTGCACAGGGAGTCAATACTGAAATGAGTTCTAAGGCTAGAGTTGGATCCTCACAAAGTGGTTTGATAAGTAATTCCAATGTCCAGAAAAAAATTCAGTTTTCTCCCAGAAAAGTTAGTGGGGCCTTCTCTTATTGTTTCAGTGCAAGTGGAAAGCATCTATACCCGAGTTCTGTTAGATACCGGGGCACAGGTTGCCCTTCTTTATAGAGACTTCTACAATCAGTATCTAATTCTAAAGCATATACCTCTGAAGAAGCTGGAAGATTTGGAAATCTGTGGATTTGGGACCAGTCGATTTCCCTATGATGAATATATTCCAATCAGAATCTCTTTTGGGCCGGCAGTCACTGGCAGGGTAGAAACGTTTGACACTTTGGCTGTGGTATGTCCCAGACCGGCAGGAGCTGAAAATAATCCTATGATAATTGGGACTAACATTGATTTGGTCCGAAGATTGATGGAGAAGGTAGTAGGTGAAAAGGAAGTGATACCTGATGAGAGAAGGTCCACGTTCAAAGGGTAGGTCGATTGTGGAAGCTAGATATGAGAGAGACTGTGCTTCGGCCGGAAGAAGTCACCTGTTTTAAGGCTACCGTGAAGCTCACTTGGGATCATCCTGGGCCTTTTGTAGTATTAGAAACAGATGCTCAAGCTGAAGCTGCTAGCTTGACCATGGTGCCTGAGATAGTACCCACAAAAGCTTTGTTGTGGAATAAGAATCAAATACCTATCAGTTTGAAAAACATATCTGATCGCCCAGTGATTCTGAAGGCAAGGATGTTAGTGGGTCAAGTAAGTGCAGCTACTCCTGTAACACCTGAAGAGGATCAAGAAGGAGAAGATCTGAAGAATCTGAGGAAAGAAATGGGAGAATGTGCCGCAGGTCTGTCTCCTGCCTGGAGAGAGAGAATGAAGTCTCAACTGCAACGATGGAAAAAAATATTTGCAAGTGACGATTTTGATGTGGGATGTGCTAAAAGTGCCTATCATAAGATTCGCTTACAGGAAGAAAAGCTATTTAGGAAAAGGGCTTGAAGGATCCCTCTTAGCGACTTGGAAGATTTGAGGGAGCAGTTGGCAAAGTTGAGGTCTGGAGTGATTCAGGAGTCTAGAAGTCCATATGCCTCTCCAGTCATAGTAGTTCAGAAGAAGAATGGAACATTGAGAATGTGTATAGACTACCGAACTCTCAATCGGAGAACTATCTCTGACCAGTATACTACTCCAAGGATTGAAGACACATTACAGTGCTTGGCAGAAGCTAAGTAGTTTAGTATGCTGGATATGTAGATGAGTACTATCAAATACCTATGTGTGCCGAGAATAAGGAGAAGACTACTTTTATTTGCCCTTTGGGATGCTATGAATTCAACCGAATGCCGCAAGGACTGACTGGAGCTCCAGCTACTTTTCAAAGATTGATGGAGAGAACATTAGGAGACATGAACCTGTTGGAAGTCCTGGTGTATCTCGATGATATCATAGTGTTTGGGAAAACTTTGGAAGAGCATGAGGCCCAATTAGAAAAAGTATTTGAGAGGCTTCATGAGGAAGGATTGAAGTTATCCTTGGAAAAGTGCCAATTCTATCGTACCTGTTACCTACTTAGTGCATATGGTGTCTGCTAAGGGGGTAGCGACTGACCCAAAGAAGCTGGAAGCCTTTACTGCATGGCCACGACCAGAGACTGTGACAGTGTTGAGGTCTTTCTTAGGATTTTGCACGTATTATCAAAGATTTGTGGCTAATTTTGCAAGAATAGCCAAACCTTTGAATTAATTGTTGCAGGTGGCCTCTGGGAAAGAGAGTGGGAAGAGATCAGAGAAGAAAGAAGGCGAAGAGGGGAAGATGGCATCCATTTGCAGTCAGTGGGACCCTTTGTGTGAGGAAGCTTATCGGTGATTAAAATCAAGCTTAACGAAGGCCCCAGTCTTAGCTTACACAGACACCTCCAAGTCATATGAGCTTCATGTGGATGCCAGTAGAGATGGGTTAGGTGGAATACTTTATCAAGAGCAAGATGGTCAACTCCGACCGGTGGCATATGTAAGCAGGAGTCTTATCCCTTCTGAAAGGAGTTACCCAGCTCATGATTTGAAATTTTTGGCTTTGAAATGGGCAGTGGTGGATAAGTTGAAGAACTATCTGTATGGAGCACAATTCATCATCAAGACCGACAACAATACCTTGATCTATTTGTTGACGACCGCAAAGTTGGATGCTACTGGGCGTAGATGGTTGGCTGCATTAGCTGGATTCTAGTTCAGTCTTAAAAATCGTCCTGGCGCTGGGAACAGGAGAAACCTGGCAGTTATAACTACCTGAGAAACACAGAAATTCTGTCTTGATGTCCTTACATGATGAGCATGGGCATTTAGGAATAGAAAGAACTTTTCAGTTGATCAGAGCTAGATTTTAGTGGCCAGACATGAGAAGAGAAGTAGAGAGTTATTGCCGCTCTTGCATTAGTTTAAAGACGTTAGACAGGGAGTCTCGTTGTCATCATCATTAGAGTCCTACGTCCTAGTCTACAATTTTACAGACGTTAGACAGGGAGTGTTTTTGCGACCGTCGAAGGAGAGGGATATGATAAGTCTCAGAGTCTCTCGTACACTGACACGTTTACAAGGTATCCCCGTCGGGTTCAACCTTCCCAGAAGGAAACTTATGTCCTTTACGTTCTCGCCGTTATTGAGAGATGAAGAGAAGAGTACAGACCGGTGATTTTAGATCGAGACTAGTTGACTTTTCAAGAAAGATAAGGATTTACGGGTACGAGTAGTA